>CAEGAF010157124.1:0-20092 GCA_903067075.1 Micropoecilia bifurca
TCGACATGCCTTTTTCCAGGCGGTAAACCCCTTGGTTTTAACTTGGTTGTTACTTTTGGGCAATTTTTAAAAATATTTTTTTTAAAAAAAAAAAAAAAAAAAAAAAAAAAAAAAATTCAAAATCAATCACGCATACATTCCAAATTGATCCTGGTTATCAAACAGTACAGTAAGCTCAGGTAATTATTCAAAGTAATTTAAAAAGTTTCCAAGGATATCCAGTTGACTACATGAAGTCATTGACTTGCAGCATTCATTCATCCTGGACGATCACATAGCAACAGCAGAAAATCTCCTGCACTGTGTTATTGACTTTGCAGCAATCGCTCATACTGAGCAAGCATGTAGCAACAGTGGAGAGGAAAGCTTGAGCAGAATCTGGCACGAAACAAGCAGTCATTTGTTACGAGTGACTGCATATTTGAGAAGATGGAGCAAAATGCACAAAAATTACACACAAAATGATGTAAGATTATTTTCTATGTTCACGAAAGTAAAAAGTTAATAGGAGGAGAGGGAGACAGTCTGATGAAATGTCTACTAAAATCATAACTGCAAATCCAGTATAATCTGTTGGACTTTGTAAGGGGTAAAATTAAAGCTTTGAAACTCAAAAGCAATTTTTATCTGACCCTAAAATCATTTCGAATGTTTTCTTTAGCAAATCTGCCTCTATGAGCACGAGTTGTGCTGTGGAGGAAAAGGAATAAACAGGATTTCAGTCTAGATTGAAATATAGCGGAAAAGTAAGTAAGTCTCATTCTTTCTCCATGTCTATCTATCTTAAACTGTTTCTGACATTCTACAAAGAAAATATTTTTTGATATTTTAAATGTTTCCTTATTTTTGTCAAAGAAAAAAATGTTAGCTTTTCTTGAGTGCTGAGCACACTTGAAACCAAAGTATTTTTCTTGACCTTCGAATACGCTTACAAATACAAATATTTATTTCTGCATTCGTGTGTGGAGCCAGAATGAAATGATTAAAACAAAGACATGCATTATTTACTTTGCTGAATTAAAATCTGTTTTCTTTTCCTCTCTATTTTTACAACATCAAAAGCACTTTTTGACATTCCCTTCCACATAAGAAACAAGATTGTCTTTCTCTCCCTATATCCTACATCTTATATGTCCTTGCAACTAGATCAGATGTGGTTCCAACTAAAATGCACTTAGCTGTGCTGATTATTTATTTCATGTTATGAATGGAATTACAGAAGTAAATGTAATTTTTAATGATATTTCAATATACTCAGACGTAACCGTGGAAATGTTTACGTAACAAGGGGAGGAACGGTGCACAGTTCTTTCATGTCTTAGACCCTTTTCTAACTCACTTCACGTTAACAGATATAAGCCCCCTCAGTTGGGTTGCGGTGTTAAAATCATTCGAGTGAAGCAGAAGGGAAGAGTTTGGAAACGGCAAAACCGAGAGGTGGCATAGGGCACACGTAATCATACATTTACAAATGAGTCACCAAACTAAATTCCATGTCCCATTCATCAGAAAAGAAGCACCTCATTATCCTTTGGGGCCATCATCCATCTATGCCACATTAGGCCCATGTGAGTTGGAATAAAACTGCAATGTCATGTCTGGCTCTTTTGTCTGGCACCAACACAATCAGGAAGCAAAGTTTCATGTTGATAGGGAACTTGAGCTGCAAGTAAAATGCAGCTTCTTTTTGTATAATGGCTTCATTATACAATGTTCGCTGTTAATGTTTCAGCAGCACATTGGAAATAATTCTCCATTTCCATACATGTGAGTGCAAGCAGACGTGATGCTCATGCATCCCGCCTGCATCGCTTCTATTGTGGAGAGCGGAGGCAGCCAAGTGGAAGGCATATTAGAAAGCAGGGGATATTGATTGTGGCTGGGGACGGGCTGCGCTTTGCATAGCAAATGGCCCCCATTACCATACCATCTCTAGATAATTAATGTGCAGTCAGTGGGCCTGTCGTTCGTTATCGGTCATTTTGATACTGTTCAATTTTCATCTCAACCTCATGCTTCTTTTAGGGAGCCTTGCTTCTCCGCTAGTTTTTATAAATCACACATCGAAACCCTGGTCAACGAGTGTCTGCTACTATCTTTCCCGGGGAAAGATGCTATCGCCTTGCAGCCGTCTTGCATCCTCTCATTATACCAACATTATCCAGGCACAAAGGCCAGGGAAGACTCTTGAAATTAGCATTTGTGTGGCATTTAAGTAGCAATATAAACCTGCTGTGAGTTGTGTGGCATTTGAGGTGTAATATCATCCCGCTGTGAATTGCCATGCTCTTATTTGTTGCTCTCATCTGATATCATCTATACAGGTGACAATAACTTATCCACGTCGGTCTGTGTATTACTGGTGCAAATGATGAGAACAATAAAGAAGTGGTGATCTGAATTTTTTTTGGTGTTGTGCTGTTAAGACGTGGCCTTGTATTGCAGATTCTAAAATCAGAAGACCCTTGTTTCATGGTTTCTTCCCCCAATCTGTTTGCCTATAGGTTTAAAAATAGGCTGCTTTACCCTGAGCTGCATCACAGGGATGAGATTTGCAGTCCTAACAGGCCATGCAGATTGCCATTACTTATGCCTGACAAGCCTACCCTCTGATGTTTCCATACTGGCCTATTTTACAATATAAGCTGCTGCTGCTGCTGCTGCTCACGCTGGTGCCGAGATTTGAATTTCCAAATTGGCTGAAAAAAAAAAAAAACTAGTCCCGAGGTTATACTGAGGTTCCCGGAATGAACACGTGTTTGTCTGGTCTCTTCTGCAGAGGAAATGAAAAGCAGAATACTGAGAAAGTTAATATTTTACCTGAGCTTGTCAAATGAGGAAAGCCCTACTGTTGTTTGTAGATATGCTTTTTGCAATATAAAACAAAACATGGATCTTGACCTTTGGTCTTTAGGAGCATCTTCTTTTTTATGCTTTCTTTAGCCTATAAGATGGATTATTTGGACTGAATTAACTCTTAGTTCAGTAGAAATAAAGCATTTTTCTCAAGATAATTAACTTATCACTCAAAATATATATTTTCAGCAACTCTTACTGTTACATTTATTTCATACATGAAGCCACTTGCAAAATTATAAATATTGACATTTTATTGTATCTAAAATAATTCAAAAGAATTCATCCTAAAGTTCTATAGTGCATGTTCATTATGCCAATATTCTAAAGATGAAAATTCTTTCACTTGAAATTAACCTGTATAAAATACAATAAATGTACAAAACAAAGCTTTTCAGAATTTCAGAAGACCGTCAAAACATTTGTCATTTGAAAGTCAATTTTTATTACTGAAATTCTTTTTATCAGCTTAATGTCCATTACCTTCAGTAATGAGTGAAGCAGAATTTTAGCGTAGCAAGTAAACAATAATTATTGCATGCAATTATCAGGAACCTACTGGTAAGGTGTAAATAATGCTTTTAAATAAATTACTGTTTTTAATAAATCATAAGACTAGTTAGATTTTGACAAAAACATGAGGCTGAGTTACAAACATGAATCACTTCTACTGGAAACCACTTACCTTTATGGAAGAAAGGCTTCTTCATGCCATCAGGAAGCCGGGCTTTGCGCTCAACACTGTAACCGTGACGTGGGCCGTGCTCTTCGTGGGTGTACCTCACCCCGTCTCTTCTGGCTGCGTCAGCAGCCATTTTATCCCGCATTGCTTTGGCACGCTCCGACTCTAGTGCAATAGCTTTCTCTAGCAGGGACAGATTCCCCTTTGTCATGTCAAACACTTCCTCCGATCGGTCCGACGTCACCGAGGCTGTGTCCTCGTCAAAGTCCCGGTGGCTGTTGGTGTGATATCGCTCATCGTGTGCACAGCTAGAGAAGGCCTTGGAGCGTGGGCTCAGCTGCTCCTCAAGCTTCATGAGATTGTCCATGTCAGAATAGTTCCTATCGAGAGTCCGTCTGTCGTCTTGGCTGCTGTGGTAATCTCCATAGCCGTGATGCTGGGGTTGCTGATTAGGGTCCCCGCACGAGTAGTGATTTTGCTGAGTTGGGCCATTTCGTTCGTTGGGCTTTGTTTCACTAAGTTTTCGAGCCAAGTCGAAGCACTGGTTTCTCAGGCACTCCAGACTGCTTAAACACACTTCCTCATCACTGTTTTCTATTTGTCCGTTACTGGAGGTCCTTATTTGACCACCGTTGTGTGCGTTTCCACCATTGTGAGAACATTCTGTGCCATCCCCGATACCGGACGTTCTGTTCTCAAACTCCTGTCCGTCTAAGCTGTCGGACAGAACCGCACCGTGACCCTGTGCCAGCAGTTTGAGAGAGTCCACCGTTTCTCGAACCACATCGCTGTCAACGTCCAAACGCAGATTTTCCCGTTGTGTTTCATCCTCTTCTTCCTCATCTTCCTCCTCATCTTCCTCATCTTCCTCTTCATCCTCCTCCTCCTCTTCTTCCTCATCTTCTTCTTCCTCCTCTTCATCCTCCTCATCATCTTCAGCACTGTGGGACGAGTTGCTGTTCATCTCAGACTCTGTCATAGCACGATTGGCGGCGTCTTCTGCGATCTTCCCCAAGTTAAGGAGGGACTTGGCCACGAGCTCATCATAGTTTTCATACTCATCGTTGTTGTTGTCATCCTTCTCTGTCGCAGGACCGGATTTTCCGACACCGCCGCCTCCACCATTGTCTTCGTCCCCCTCACCAGTGCTCATCTGATCTTCCTCTGTTGGGAAGAAAGAACAAGCATCTTGTAATTCCATTTCCGTCATTCTATTTTACAGCTAAATCGGATTTCTGGGCTTGGACCATTTAAATTTGATAAAGAACTCTTTGCTTCCCCTTAATAATTTACTTTGAGAGTCTTAACAGCAGCTTGTGTTCTGAGTTGTGAATCACCACAGGAAGTTAAATGCAGTGGTTTAGGAAAGTTCCAGGCAAAGATGCTCTATGAATCATGTTTTCACAGTAGGCTCCTGATTCTTTCTGCGCAATTCAGTACTGGGCAAAAGTCTTGACTCATTTCATGGAAAAAAATAATTTCCAGCAAGGAAAGGATGTTGTATTGTTTTAAATGGTATTGATCAATATTTGTTTAAGGTATTTGGAAGTTTTGACAGTTTCTTTAGACTTAAGTGACTTACTGACTTAGCCCTACTTTATTCTTAATTACACATATTAAAATGTATTTATATCAAAAGATCTAAATCTTGTTTCATTGTGAAAACAGTTTCCTCATCACAATATCGCAAGATAACTACTTTTAATCAGTGAGAATTAAAAATAGAAACTTCAAGTTGACATTTGAAGTTTGCATAAACTTTAAATAATGACTGTTTTTGAAGTTTATACAAAGTGTGATTATGTTGTTTTAGAGTATTAAAAGTAAAACAAGTCTTCTTAAGTAGTAGAAATGAGAGAAACCTTAATTAAAATGTTACGGTTTCAAGTTTTAAAGTTTCAAGTTTCAAGTTAACAGTGTTCCTGGCCAGTTTTTACAACATTTAATATTTTTTATAGTTTAAACGTTTAAAAGTACTCTATACATAAGACTTCATCTAATAAAAGGTAGATGAATCAGAGATGGGTTGGTACAACAGAAATGTCTTATATTCCATACTCTTTCCCTTTTTCCATAAAACTTAAAACAGATTTTGCACACTATGTAGTTATCCCATTTAACACACAATCCAACAGGAACTTGAGACATGCCTATTCAGTCTATTATTTTCTATTGAAAACGTAAACTCAAAGTCATGTCGTGGTGTTCAAATGGTAACATGATGAACTTCAGTCAGCAGCTATTTATCCCTTGCTTGTAAAGTTCTTTATTTTCATTAAATCATCAGTATCTTTAGAATTCCTTTCAGTGCCTAATTGATTCTGGCAGACTGCAAAGGTTACTGAACCTCTTCTGTCAGTAATTTCAAGCACTCACTCCTGGAGCACTTCCAATCTCTCCTTTCACGTTTCCGCCCTGTGCCGTCGAGAGCACATTGCTCATATTGGCGCCACATTTGCCTTTTACATTCCTGTAGAGAAAACGCACCTGGAGGTCCCCAATAACATGTAGATGCAAAAGGAACAAACGCTTGCATCGCCTTTGGTAACTTCAAAACCAGGAAAAAAATAAATTATATTAATAAAAAAATATTTTTACTACACTGACAAAACGCAAAGATGTTTGAACATTTCTTGTGAAAATGGTCCTTGTTCTACAAAAGCTTTGTCATCTTTACACACATTTCTACACATCCAAATTTAATGAGAGCAACACAGTCTTTGCTGCCTGGCGGGTGAGGGCTTTAGAGCAGGAAGAGGGAACTGTCACGAATGACCAAGCACATATTTTGACAGCGAAAGGCTTCTTACAGCAACCTCCAGCACCAGGGGTTTAATTTTTGATGGTATGAAACATGGCACAGGGAAGCAATTTGAAGAGCAATCAAGGTACACAAAAGGGATATAGAAACGACGCAGATTAAGGAGGGAACAGAGGGATTGCCCTACCCTGAACTGACGTCGTAGTAGCGACAATGGGCGTGCATGTGAATGAAAAACACAGAAAAGCTCCTGAATTTCACCTGGAGATTGGTAACTGTGGGCCATCAGTAAATGGGAACAGCAAAGATTATGCGTATTGGAAGAGGTTATACACCAAATCCAATGCTCCTCTTTCAATGTTTAATAATTACAAGACCCTAACAAAATAAGGGTGTGCAGAGTTCTTTCCAGCAACGGCAGTCTTGTACAACACTTATAAAGGGTAGGTGCAGACAACTTGCCTTCGATAGAAACAGAGTGAGGTCAAAGAGATAGTGGCTCAGTCTCAATGTTCAAGATAAAATCTCAGCCATGGGCTCTAATGAAAAGTAGTCTGAAAAGATGTTTTCGCATGTCTGCAAGAAAATAGGCGATGCCACATCAACACTTTGGGTGGATGGAGCTGCGCGCCAAACAGGGTTAACACACTTCTCTCTCTGAGCTTCACTCTTAATTGGACTTGAAGGCACTGTCAGGTCCAATCGTGATGCGTGGGTGCAAAGCCGAATCTGCTGGAGAGAAACCTGCCAGATCTGCTGTTTGGTGCATCACTGGGGGAAGGGGAAATAACAAACATATGGGGCAGGAGCTTCTGAAATCCCACTGCCAAAACTGGGTGGAATTTTGCAGTGTGTCTTCATATAGACATATATTCAAACTTGAGTGGCTAAAGACGCAATTCTTATTGTGTTAGAAGTTTGGTGATATTTCCTCGGGTAGGTTAAGATTTGTTCAGTGAAGGATGATCAAGTTAATTTTCCACTGCTCAAACAAATTTCAAGTTTTGAGTAGAGATGATCAAATACAATTCAGATTTCTTTTAAAATTATGCCTTTCAGGTTAGTGTCATGTTGAAAATGTCAACCCTGATATTTAGTTCATATCTTTAGAAAGTGGTTGATAATGCCAATATTTTTTCCACAGGTTTTACACTGGGCACAAGACAAGTGGGTGCCCACTCTCAACTGTCTGAACACGCAGCTGTGAAATTCAAACTCGTCGATGCAAAGCTATAAGAAAAACTTTGATGGCAGTCAGTACGAAACAAAACAAAAGATATTATTTCCGCCATAACTGCAGATGTTCTTTTTACATGTTGGGCTATGAAAAACTCTTGAGATCAGCTATTTTATCTTGTTTTACTCACTTCACAGTTCGTAATTCTGTTGTCAGACATTTCCTCAACCCTTTAAAAAAAATCCCCGTAAGACATTTTTGAGAGGATATTTTAAAAATCTTTCAAAAGTATTTGATGCTATCAATGAAAACACAAGTACTCAAATTAAAATCAAATTGTACTGAACATATTTAACCTAAAAGTGGATATATGATAGCTTCTGTTCTCATAAAGTAGTATTGATCTGAAGTGAATTTGGACTTGATTGATTTCTGTACAACGGCATATGGAATGAATCGGTTTTATCTGCTGTAATCTGGTATTATATAAACAAACTGAGCTGAAGTGATACTGAATTCAATTATGTGGTTCCAGAGTAATGAGATTTAAGCTTTCTATGAACATGGTGGCATGCCAGGCTATCTCTGCTGCTGATCATACCAATAAAATGCTGGAGCTCATAACTCCAATGAAAAGGCAATTCTGGTTGCTTGAATACATTCATCATGGGCCTTTTGATATGGACCCACACGATCGGCTATGTTATCTATAGCATATCGTTACAACTTCCTACTGTTGTTTCCATTGGTATCTTATCAGTGGCAGAGTCTGCAGCTTTTAAGTAATATGATTTCCTGTTCTGGTCAATTAGTCTGGCTTCGTTTAAAAGTAAAAAAAAAACAACAACAACAAAAAACCCACACATTTCAATTCATCATGTCGAATTTAGCGAACACAAACTACACGAACATTTGTACAAAATAAACATTTTTGGATAATCTCAGAGAATGATGAGCCAGAACACACAAACAACAGAAAAGCATTTTTTCTGTGTTGAAAAACACAGAAAAAATGCTATCCTTCGTTTTTGAAAACTTTAGTACTCTTACCTTGTTGATTCTGCTCTCCGTCGTCCTCCTCTCCTTCTTCATAGTCCACTTCCTCTATAGCTTCCTCATCCTCCTCTTCTGCCTCCTCCACCCTCACTTCATCGTTTTCCTCCTCTTCGTCTTGCTCCACCTCTACCTCCTCCTCTTCCTCTCCCTCGTCTCCCTCTCCTCTGTCCTCGTCCTCCCCGTCTTCATGCTCCATTTGTTCGACATTATAGTCCATGTAACCCTCCACGTCTTCCTCTTCAACTTCTCCCTCCTCCTCCACGGCCCCCTCGTCGTCTTCCTCTTCCCTGTCGTCCATCTCCTCTGTCCCGTCTGTCTCGTAGCACTCCTCCATGGTGGAGTTGTCCATGTCATCCAGGTAGGTGTTCCTCTTTGGAGAGGTTTCCAGAGTTTGCCTATCTAGACCCTTCCTCTTCTTGGCCACAGGGCAGCCGTACACACTGCCGAGGACAAATGAGAGTACCTGTTAGCAAGGTTAGCTAACCTACAAAGATTACATTCCTTAATTTTCTGAAGATGTTACATTAAAAATGCTATTTTTCCTAAATGACGTTTTTGTGATTAACCAACACTTGACAGACCAGTTTCAGCATAACTGTGAGTTTAACAACAATTAAACAGGGAGAAATCAATTGTTAAACTAAAGCTAACAGAAGTCTTACTTGATGTTTGCCTTAATGTGTACAGGGGAGATAAAAATCACAATAAAACATGGTGGTGACAGAATCATACTGTGGGAAAACCTTTTCCTTTTCCAGGGACAAAAAAGCTGGTCAGAGTTACTGAGAATATAGATAAAACCTAATGTAGGGCAGTACTTGAAAATAACTGATAGAAATCTAGCTAAAAGACTGTAAACTGGGTTGAAGGTTCACCTTTCTCCAGGACAACAACCCCAAACATTCAGCTTGGGCTAAAACTGAGTGGTTTATATAAAAGCATAGTCATCTTTTAGTCAACAGCTAAACATAAAACACAATTGAGAATCCGTGGAAAGACTTGGAAACTGATGCTCACATGTTCCTTCCATTCATTGTGACTCAGCTTCAGCTATTATACAAAAATGTTATTCTTGAGATGTGCAAAGCTAGAAGAGGAATACCTCCACATACTTGCAGATGCAATCAAAGGGAAATGCAGTTCTACAAAGTATTTACTCATGGGGGACCCAAAGGAGTAAATGACACTTTTTTAAATTTCTCCAGGACAAAAATAAAATTGAAAAATGTGCCTTTTTCATTCCAATTCCCCCAAAATACATGAACAATTGTAGTGATGAAATTGCTAAGTGTGAAAAGCATTCAAGTGGTATAAATACTTTTACGAAGTACAGCAAACATCACTGCTCATGTTAACCTTTATTTTGTAAAGCTTATTTACAAAATATTGAAAGGAGTTCAATACTTGCAATACATAACATCTCAAGTTGTTCCGCTGAGACAGACATCAGGCTTTAATTAGATGTGCTCATTAACTATTGAGTTGTTATGCTATCGTGATCTTTTTATTTTCTTACATTCCCACACACATGAACCCCTAAATGAAACAAAATCAAAAGATTCAACGTCGGTTTTTTCTTAGGCGAAACGACACCACAATGGACACCTCCAAACTCAACTTAGAGTTGTGAAACACAACTGCTTTTCCAAAATTCACTTAGAGTGAGAACAAACCTGTAGCCTGAACACTGAATCACATCAAGGCAACTCAGGTTTTAATGTATTCTCTGGCTCTCCTCTGCATCTAGGGGACAAATCCTAATCTGATAATCTGATAATCTGTGTATTTGCTCAGGCTATTGATCAGAGGGATCTTATTCCATTTGACTCATCAAACCTGAGAGAGTCCTGGAGCACGTGCCTGATTTCAGAAATCACCCACACAGTCAGTATTTTTTGAGCTTTTTGAGCTGTCAAATGAACCCAAAAGGCTCTGGTCACATTCACTCAGCTATGAATTATCCCCAGGTTCTCTTGTGTGCACAGCGTTAACACTAAAACAAAAAACGTTAAGTGAATGAAAAGATGTTGGTGAGATTTGAACTGAAACAACAGCAGCAAACTGATAAGTCTACACCACCTACTTTTCTCATATTCCAATCCAGTTCTATTCAATAGCCTATCCATACTCAGTCAGTCAAGGCTAAATCTCACCCAGTCTGGGGATTCCTTAATGGTCTGACCCCCTGCACCACCCGTGACCAGGAGCCTCATTTCATTAATCTAAGCCTACATGGAAACTCATTCCCTGCCTGACAAGCCCCCCCGCCCCCCCCCCCCGGGCAGCGAGAGGGTTTGCGGGACAGTGAGGGTGGGGGGGTGTGGAGTGGGTGTGGGGTGGGGGGGTTGAGACTGAGCTGCAGCACAGTGATCAATAGTGCTTGTGACCAAACATCTAGAAAGCACATTAAAATGCCACTCATCCTGGCTCCTCTGTTCCATGGCCCTCTCCAAATAAATCAAGGGCCAGTCCCAGCAGGCAGGCGGGCAAGCAGGAGAGGAGGGGCAGAAAGGGAGAGAAGTGGTGTGAAAGGTAGATAGACACGGGTTCTCACCCCCCCCCCCCTCCTGCTTTGTCACCTAGCCCTGCTTTTCTACCTGTTTTTTATAACAATAAAACAGTCTGAAGGCAATGTTTCTTGTCAAGCTTTGAGCTGCAGTGTGGCTCTGTGCCTGACAGGTCTTAATGCAACTACATCCAAAAATAATAATAATAAAAAAAGACCATGTTGTTGAACTGGATAATTGCTGCAACATCAGCTAATGGACAGCAAATAATATGAGGTGGGCTGTGTATTTTTTTCATTAAAAGGAGTCAAGTGCGCATTATTGTTTTAGGGGAAGGCTTGTACGACCACTGGAAGTGGACCGCCTTAATGTGCTCAAAGCAATTTTAATGGCAGTGGTGAGAGGACAGTGCAGTGTGGCCTTCCTTTGTCAGATTAATAGTTTCCCCAACAAGATCAGCTTGTTCTTGTAGTCAAAACTGAATTTTTATTCCCAGAGGGACGATCTTGGTATCTCCAAAAACGAGAAGCATTTGATGCGTTGTTATTGTGCTCAATACATATTTTGTAACATGTTCAGCATATTCTAGATTGACTAGTTGTTGTTGGCTAGTTTACAAATGAAGAAACCTTCCAAATGCCATGCTAAGTAAGCAAACACCCTAAGATTGTAATCTCACACTACATTTTACCAACCTTCTGTCTGATTATATATCAAATACATTAACATTACAAAGTAAAATAGACACAGCATGATAACAGCTTCATTGTTACCTTAACATCATTTTCTTTGGTTTGAGAGAACCTTATAAACTCCTGTTCAATCATAGATTTTTACAGTTAATTTTGTGTTGAGTGTTGTTTAGTAGTCAATTTTAGAATTCTAAAAAAAAAGCCAGCAATACAACAAAGACTGCTTTCTGGATATGCACCATGTTGACATGATCATGAGGCAAACTTTTTTGACAAATTAGAAATTGATTGGTTCCTGAACAGTGCTATAATTCACCACAGCTTATTATCGCTGTAAGAGCTGAGCTCTTAAGTGTCCTTTAGATGTCGAACTGTTGCTGTATGATGAAAAGGTATGTTTGCCTTGCTTCTAGCGAGCCCCATGATGACTAAACCTGCAGGAAGCCTCCGCAGCTTCCCACGTTCTTCCAATCCTGCCACCGAGTGACCTTGTCGGCAATGTTCCTCATCACAGGCCTTGCATCCCACTCACTGCACTTAGCAATTAAAATTCCTCAAGTAATTAAATGGTATTTTACTTGAAAAGAGGACTAATTCAGCTGGAAATGTGAAGAAAAAAACCAAGACGATGAGAAAATACTGCACCATTCTAAGTTGCTTTGCCCCCAACCCTCCCCCACCACCACCTTCCTGGCAGAATGACAAAAATCCTCCGAGAGGCGCGTGCAGGATGGGAGGCAGCAATCAAGAGGAGAAAAGAGCTTCAGACCACAAAAAAGACCACTTGATTTTTCTATAAAGTGGGCATCCTTAGCATTACAAGATGGAACAAATTCTATTACAGTGTGAACAAGAGGCCCCCTTAATGCAGAATAGCCCCGTCAGGAGGCATTGTACTGAACGGGCTCCAGTTCCTGGAGCATTAACGTGAGACAGGGGAGAGGAGTGGCAGGAGACAGAGAGCTCCTGTTTGGCTAATTTCAGTCGACGGTTGAGCGACTGCTGGAATGCGACACCGTTCCACGGTGCCTTTATTAGCAGTCATATTAGCGGCTGTTCACAGCGGGGGCAAAAGCTTTAGCCGGTCATTAGCATCACACACTATTTGTCTCCCTGATGCACGGATGAAGGTGCTGCAGCTGCTCCCCCTGCCTCCTTTTTCCCTCATCTTTTCTTTCTGTCATCTTTACGTTCGCCATCCCTACATTCCTCTGCATTATTTCAATATGTTAAGGTTTTCAAGTGTAAATTGCTGTCCGCGTTACTATTCCTGCCATTTTTCCCTGGTCTCTCTAACACTGCTGCTGTCTTCATCGCACTTATTCCTCCACAGAGCAGACTTGAGACAGAGGGAATGCACCACCTCCGACTGTGCTCCCTATCCAGCAGGAGGATCTATAGACACGTGTGGCAGAGCCCCGTCTCCATGGTGATACCCTCCAGAAACCCACGAGGGATTCGCCATCCTCACAGCCAGTCAGCCAGCCAGTGAGGAAAAATGAGAGAGAACGGCAGGCAGGGAGAGAAAATGAGGGGTGGGGAGGAAAATTAGAGGCTATAGGAGGCGAGACAGATGGGAGAATGTATGCTTTTTTGTGCATTTCTGTATGGAGGCCTCTTTCATGTGTGCACAAACCTGGGAAATATAGGGTACAGGAGGGATAAAGAGAAGGAAGGTTTTGCGTGTGAAAGAGGAGTGAGGATCATTTCAGAGCTGTCAGGCTTCTCCCAGTAGCAGAGGAGAACAAAAGGCAGTGTCTTGGTGCAGGAGGCTCAGCAAGTACATGGCCGACGCCACAATTTGGGGCGTTTGCTGGCAGCTCAGTCTCCAGCTTGCAGATTTGCTGTTTTGGCCCATTCATGAGCTCAGGAATGACGACCAGACTCATAAAATATCACCTCAAATAGCCTTGGTCTTAACACAATTCCCAACTATGAAGCTCAAATGATGCTTGCACATAATAATGTGTCTTCCTGGATTTACAAAGCCAAAATTTGACAAATGACAATTCTCCCTTCATCAATGGTGCTGAAATAACAGACATGCTTTTCACTGCAATGACATAACAACTGTTGGTTTTGGTAATTTACAAAAGGCCAAAAACTGATTCTTTTCCAAACATGTGAGTGATCTCTTAAATTTATACCTCATATCATGATTTGGATATGAGTTGTGCTCACCTTTATTCAATGCTTACAGGTAGAGATGCACCCAGTAGAGTTTCATTGCTACTTTTGAATAGCAATGAAAATGAAAATGTGAACCTTATTTTCTGGTCAGTGAATGCAGCATGCTAAAGTAAAACTGCGCAGTGCCAACAAAAACACAGTTCAAGTTGTTCCTAAGTGAAATGGCTATATGTTTAGTACTGACAGGGTGTTAGAAATGAAATACAAAAAAATATGTTAGAAGCTTAGAAGCTACAGTTTGTACCTTTTTTTTGTCCTTTGTAGGCATGTTCACTAATTAGGCTACTAATTCACCTCAGCCGGTAAAGATACATCAGTAAACAGCATAAAAACTTTATATTGACTCAAAGTTGTTCTGGTTTATCATCTTGAGGACTCCATTTCTTAACATGCTGGCTTTTTATCTTTTAGAATTATAATGGTAAAGTTGTACTCAGCAGGAAACACACATTATGTGTGTTTTTTTATAGTAAGTCATAATACTTGTGCTAATGGACCATATACGATCAATGCTAAATACACAGAAACATAAGGATGGAGCCTTCTGTCTGTCTTTTGTGTTCCATGCTTGCATTTTATTTTAGCTCTTCATCAAGGAGTTTGGGGATGAATACCCAAACACAACAAACAAATCAATACTACTGATAATAGTGGGGACAATTTAGTTAGAGCTCACATTTTATCTGTAAAAGGAACAAAGAAAAAGATGATGACCGAAACGGTTCCACCTGTCACTCCACGATCTGTCCTGGATGCACAATCCGTACTCTCAGCTTATTTCTGCAGGACTGGACAAAGCTATTGATTTGAGTGGAATTTGTAGGAAAATATAGACTGCAAAAACAGAGAGAAATTCTGGAAGATTTGAAAAACTGTAGTGAACAGTAATCCATCTTGTCAAAGAGTAAATTTACTGATCTTAAAAAGAAATCAGAAAAACACCTGAAATTAGTATCGGTACACGAGGGCTTCTTAAGAACCTAAATATCCCACAAAGCTCCAACTTCTTGTCCCCGTATGGTCAGTTTTGGCTCCAAAACGGATGGCGGGCAAATGCAAAATTTGATAATATAATTCTTGAAGTTCACAAACCCATCAATACTGTAAACTTGGTTCCTTCCATCTTTTGCACAGCCTTCTACTCCTCTTCTCGACTTATTTGTATGTTTCTGCCTAAGCGCAGCACAATGACAAGCAACCTTTCCAGTTGGCAACTTCCATGTGTTTAGGACAATCTTCCAACATTTATCCTCTAAACCCACCCAAAGTGTTGGCTGCTCATTTTTTTCTGCCTTGTGTGCTAATTACCAAACCAAAGTGTTTTTGTTGCTTAGCTAGAGGTTTTTCTCTATGGTGGAGAGCAAATTGGAACAGCTGAAGATGGGAGGGATGAATAAGGATTGCACAGATCATTTATGTTTCACCAGACGAGATGCCAAAATTTTGATTCTGATTTGCAAAGGGAAACGGACGTAATTTACGTTTTCTTCATTCAATGTTAAGCTGGATTTAATTCTTGTTTAGATATTCTTTTGACTCTATTCTGTCTTATATCTTCACATAAAGTACCTTTGGCTTAAATATGTTTGGCGTCTTTATTGGTGCCTGCCAAAGAAATGAAGAGTTATTGAAGTGACAACATTTTACAGAACGCAGTATGTGAAAAAGCTTTCTGTGTTTTAGGCTGAATAAGACCCAATAAAACACATGTATTTATTTAAACAGTAATATTTAATAAATTTGAATATTATAAAAAACAACATGTATTTCAGAAACTTAAAGTGAAAGACATTACATAGATTATTCATACACAGATATTTTAACTAATTCTCATTACGTTCTGCTTACAACTAATGAAATCACAACATTTTAGATTAGAATATTACATTGGCACAATAAAAGTGTTTAATACAGAAATGTATTAAACACATTTAATGTTACAAGAGCCTCATCAATACCTATTCTGATTTTTTTATATATATGATGGGATTTTGTTTTTTGGTAAAGAAAAATCCATACAAATTTTTATTAACTTTTATATTTTTGTTCCCTGTATATTTTCCAGAAGAATGTGCAGCTCCCGTTTCCAAGTGGAGACTGGCCATGTCCATCCCCACATCCCAAATGAAATAGTCTTGGCTGGTGAAGACCAAGTGAGAGACACTGCTCAACATGTCAGAAAACTGTATAGTTTTATTTTGATATTTTAATAAATAGTCAGTGTATTTACAGCAATAAGCATTTAAGCAAAAAAAATAAATAAATAAATAAAAAATCATAGTCCTAAACTTTGAAATGTCTTTGTAAACATGTTGTTTATGACAGGGATGCATACAACTTTAAGACAGCTGTGTTATCAACTATGAGAATATTAGTATTTATATTATACAAGCTATTTTACATAATTCACTTGAGGAAGTTCTGGGGAGGAGAAGCTCATCGAGCAGCTGATTCTAGACTGTAATGTGGCTATCTGTCATCCTGCTACTAAAATCACTCCCGGATTAGCCAGGTAAGGAGTCTTTCCACCAGCGTAATGACTTCAATCAATCACCTCGACTCTCGGATGCATAAGGAAAGAACAGCTAGGTAGCTGCTAGCCCATCAGCCATTTTCTGAAAAGGACTTCCCTCCTTTTTTCTTTTTTGTTCATCTGTCTACCGAAGCCACTGAGGAGGCTGTCACAGTAGCTGTTTGTTTGGAGGAACTGATGGAGTGATGAAGCAATCTTTGGCTGTGATGAACCACCTGAGTGAAGATATATTAGCTGTGTTTCTATTTTGTTTATTCCTTACCTGCTGTGGAACATAATCATTACCTGATTAGAAGCCAATAAAATACATTACAAATTCGTATCACTAAGTGCCTTATTGCTCGGAGTTCTTCACTTTCTGTTTGCATATAAGAAAACCAGTGATTTGCCAATTACCAATTGTAAAGTACTGATTACAATGCAGGTGGTAGAATAAAATTAAAGGTGAGATCTAAAGGAAAACAATGCTATCAATATTTCTAGAGAATTTTTAAAAAGTCCTGAAAATAAAAATAATTAAATTGCAACCTGAAAATGTCTCCTTTTGTTCTATTAACAATTGATTTATTCTTTCTGGCTGAGCCCATTTATATTAGCATGGTAAAAAACAAAAAAGCAGCCACTTGTTCTATACTTCTGCTGTTGAGAAATGATTGCTTCCTGGATTTTGTTGAAGGATTTTGTTGCAGTTTTAAAATTTACCCCATTGCTAATGTTTGGCTGTGACGCATGTAATGCACCAGTTTGACGTTATGAAGCTTACCAGAAATCTCTCTTCCTACACTGCAAAGAGAGAACTGTCATGCAAAATGAAAAGACTGGAAATGTTAATTCAACATTTGGAAATTTGGTCAACATGGACTAAATCTCTTTACTCACTTTCTCCATTGCAATTGACAAACTACAGCCCTATATAAGCAGAATACAGGGCAGAAAACCAATATCATTGTATTCAACGTCTTCTGTTCACCGATTGGCCTGGTTGAAATTCAAATGGAGAAATAAAAATGGACCATTGAAGAAAATGAGAATTGAATATTCTGCAAAACATTTTTCTGTGACTTTTTAACTTATCTGCAAAGATGGTGACACTGACTATTAAGTGTCACCATCTGAAAAAAATACTACTGGAAAATAGTAATTTTTATTGGTTTAAAAATTTTATAGCATAATGTCCAAAATTACCAAGTAACACCTGTTTCATTATTGGTTTCAACGAGGGATGGTTTGATTCTCTAAGAAAAATATTGAGTTTATTAATGAGGCCAATACTGAGAAGATTATTTTATTTTATTTGCAGTAGATTTCATTCAAAATGATCATACCACTAATTTAATCTCGAACCGAAACCAGTAGATCTGGACACAAGTTAGGGACAAGAGAATACATAGATTAATAACATAATGAAAGCATGGCTGGTGTACATCTTTTCATGCGATTTGTTAATAATAACCATCACAACCAGAGTTGGTGGTTACAGTAGTTCCTCAATAGCATAACAGAGTAAAGACTCTTCCTTTTGTGAGGCCAACTCTGTTTCATATTTGCTAAGCCTCGTCTTTCCACCAGTGGAGGAGGGCTTTATGACACTGATGTAATTCTGTTGGCAGCTGCTGTGGAAGGGAAGGCATGCCGGAAGGAGGAGGAAGAAAGATCCAGAAATGGCTATGAAATGGGTTCAGAGGTTAGGGGTCAGGATGAGCCCGAGCCCGGAGGTGGCCCCGAGTCGCTAACCCATTCAGAAAGCGCCACCTCCCCTTTCCACTGCCAAGGTCCCACCCACCCCCAAACCCCCACGGCACGCTCGGCACTAACCGTACATGATCTGCCATTCCCTTTGATGTTGTTCCACCGGGAGGGAGTTATAAAAATAAAAAAGAAGAAAAAAAGCGGGGATAGGAGAAAAAAAAAAGCATAAACACCACCTGTTTATCTGACGTCAGGTAATGTCAGAAAGGCAGTTTGCAGGCTTGTCATAAAGCACAGAAGGCAAATGAGGGGGAGCATTTACAAAGGGAAAAAATAAACAAATACGTGCACGCCACTGTAAATTTGGCAGCCGCACTGTTGAAGGGCTTTCAAAGCCTGCTTTAAACTGTGTTAGAGGACAGAATATGCAGCAGAGCAAATAAATTAATTAATTAAGTCCTAGCAGGCGAAGAAAGAGACTCGGTGATGTAGACAATATAATAGTGTTTTAGTGAACTGTCGTTACAGCAGTGATTGTATTTGAGCGGACCAATCTGTGTCCGGCTCAGTCGTGCTGCTGAAGTGATAACAGCTGAATCAGAGCTAAACCGAAATGAACCCCGAGGCACCATGCACAGTCTGAAGTGTATAAACTAATGACAGAGCTGACAGATCCAACCAGCTCAGTTCCTTTCACCCCCAGCCCACACACTTTTCGTTTTTTTTTTTTTTTTGGTGATATAAAGCTTTCCCATTAAATATGGAAATTTCTGTTTCGGTGACAGATACTTCACGGAGGGGGGCTGATGGCATGCACTGTGTTTTTTGGAACGGGAAGTGGCAGATTTTGATTAATGCGACCTTATCTGGTGCTGCACATGGAGAGAGAGGGCTTCCTGAGCTTGGTGGGGGTGGATGGATGCCTGTTCTTTCTTTACCAGCCATCTTTCTCTCTTCAATTTGATATTACTCTGCATTTCTTCATTTTTCATTTTGCTTTTGTTTTTTTCTTTGCCGTCGTCATCCAAATCCTTGCTTTACTGCAAGCTTTTCTAGGCCATCTGGTGATACTACGCGACTCCTCTGGACTCTCTATAATTGAATCTCAGTTAATTAGAATATATGTCACTCAATCATGAGGAAGAGTTACCACTTATCAGTTGTCCATCAAACAGTAACTCACCTCCGTATGGAGGGTAAGTCACAAAAGACCATTGCTAAAACATTCAGGCAATGATCTGAATGTTTCCAGGGCATGGTACGAATGAAAAAGTGGTTAAAGAAATTTTGCACAACCGACAGAGATTGTTCCAACATTGAGTGGTTTATAAAGTGAAGCTCATTCAAGATCTTTGATGATAGAACATTTACATTTTCCATTGCTTGTTCTAAACTACTCCAGAACCAATGGAGTGATTTCTGGCCAATCAGCTAACTTCCCTGACCCAAACCTCAAATGTCTGGAGGAAGATGAAAGACACCATACACAATATTGCAGATATGCTACAGGCTGATATTAAAGCAACCTGGGCTTTTCTTAACATGCTCTGTGCCACACTGTAATGCTGCAAGAAGTATCAACCAAGTATTTGTACATGCACTGTACATCTCAGCGACATACCGGTATGTTTCAATACAAAAATATTTTTGCATGAAAATAATCGTATTAATCCGGTCTTAAGCAACATCCGAATTAGAAGCCATAATAAAAATGTTTCGGAATTAAGCCTTGAAATAGCCATATAATTTGGTAATATATCGTAATATTTCTGCATGGAATTTGCATGTTCTCCCTGTGCATGCGTGGGTTTTCTCCGGGTATTCCGGTTTCCTCCCACAGTCCAAAAACATGACTGTTAGGTTAATTGGTCCCTCCAAATTGTCCTTAGGTGTGCATGGTTGTTTGTCCTGTGTGTCTCTGTGTTGCCCTGCGACAGACTGGCGACCTG
>CAEGAF010157140.1:0-18134 GCA_903067075.1 Micropoecilia bifurca
TCTTCATCCTTTAGATGGTCTTCATCAGTCAGCTGGTCTTCATCCTTCAGCTGGTCTTCATCAGTCAGCTGGTCTTCATCCTTCAGCTGGTCTTCATCCTTCAGCTGGTCTTCATCAGTCAGCTGGTCTTCATCCTTCAGCTGGTCTTCATCAGTCAGCTGGTCTTCATCAGTCAGATGGTCTTCATCAGTCAGCTGGTCTTCATCCTTCAGCTGGTCTTCATCCTTTAGCTGGTCTTCGTCAGTCAGTTGGTCTTCGTCCTTCAGCTCGTCTTTGTCTTGAAAGCCCATCTGAAACCCAGCAGGTCAGTGGAGTGGAAGCAGAAAACGTGTTCAGGTAGAAGCGACATGAGGCTCCTGTGGCGCCGTTACATAAAACGCTTTGCTAAATTGAGCAGATGCTCACATTTCTCCTATAATGGCTCCACGTTTCTCCATCATTGCTTGTTTTTTATTCCCTCATTTGCAGCGATTTGGGGAAAATGAAGATATAGGAATTTAGAGAAATGCAGAACGTTTGGAAAGTTTTGAGTCTGATTGAGATTAATGACATTTGGCTTTATAATCAGATGAAATTTGGATTTACTTTGTTGAACTTGAAGGAATGTGAAGGATTTACACCTTCAAAACAAGTTATTCTATGTTAATATAAAACTATGAGATTGTTAAAAATGTAAATAAAAGCAGGGAGAATTATGAAAAATAAAGTTTATCCTTTCAACTCTTTCAAGTCTGTAGCTCAAAAAAAGGTTTTAAAAAACCGTTTCCAGTCAGTCCACTTTTTAGTATTGTTAAATTTTTCAATCAGTTTTAAAGGTGAACAATACGATTCAGCTAACTAGACTATCAATAGCTTGATGCATTAACAGCCATGTTGTGAAATTGCTGTTAATGCCGCAACATTATCAAGAAAAAAAGCCTTTAGGGACGAGATGGAGCGTCGCTGAGGAGGAACCAGCAGCTACAGTCCAGATTAGAGACAGAAGAACAGCAAGAATCAGGAGGAGAAACTGCAGAGGAACCGAATCAGAGGAACCGAATCAGAGGAACCGAATGCTCTGAGAGGAAGATCTCAGAGCAAAAGAAGGATCAGATTGACAGAAGCCTGGAAGGAGCAAAAGAGCTGAAGACATTCAGTCAGGTTCAGGATCATCATCATCATCATCATCCCATCCTCCTCTGACCTACATGTGTTGAAAAACAATTTATTTCCTAGAAAATATCCCTAGAATGATGAATGTTGTATTTTGGGAGCATTCAAAACAAAATCAACTTCTGCCTGAACTAGAAATATGAAAACAGGGTGAAAGTCCTGCTGCTGTTTGTTAGAAACAAAATCATGACTCATTTTTCCAGGATAATGGAAATGATACACCTCAAATCTACTTTTATTCCAGCTGCTGAAGCCCAGAGTCACTAAACCATGAGAGTTTAAACCCAGAAAGTCAAACGCCGCCTTGTGATCAGAGCTTAAAGTTTCAGAATCAGCTTCTGTTCTGAACTGAAGACGAATAAAACCATCGAGAAAAACGTAACATAATAACCTTTCATGCTGGAGTTTGTTTCATTACAGACAATTTATCAACACTTTTCTTAAACTGCCTCAAAAATGAAAATGACGGCTGACATTCACTGTCAGGTGCAGTTTTTATTTTAACAGAAAATGGGAGAAAAGGTGTTTGATTCAGACGGTCGTTTGAGAGGAAACATTTCACAATGATGGGTTTGCCAGAGAAAACGGAAAAGACTCTCCTACCACATCTGTGTCTGACTTCCTGCTTTAACTCCTGGGAGGTGAACCAACGCAAACCAGACCAACCGCGTCGGCCCAGAAGCAGCAACAGATACAACAAACGCTGTAAAGGATCCTGCAGAATCCAGTGAACCACGATGGGCAGCATCAGCATCTTCACAGACTGCAGAGACCATGAAGGATCACAGGGTGTTTGGTTTCTGTTTTTTACCCGTCAAACTAAAACATCTGACTCAGCGGCAGCCATCTTGTTGCACACATCCAGTTTCTACCAGCCTCAGCTGGGAGGCGACACACTGAATGTAACTCAGGCTTGTTTTCTATTGACCATATTGTTGGGCAATTGGACATTTCAGAAATAAATTTGCTTAATGGAGACACCCAACTTTGAAAAACTCTCCTTTTACAATAAAACATTTTGGTAAACTGTTTTTGTCTTATTTAAAAAAAACTGCAACGGAAACATTTAGCATCAGTTTCAGGGAGACATGCAGCAAGTTTAACCGCTTAGGTGAAAAGTCTTATTCACGCAGGATTTTAATTTTAATTGTTTCTTATTTAATGAAAACAACATGATTGCAAAATTGTGTTTTTTGACATTAGGACAAAGTTTTGATAACGTTTTGGTCACATTTGCTCCAGAGTGAAATAAAAACATCTGAGTGCGACTCAAACTTTTGACTGACTAAAAGTCCAGCAAAAAAAAATGCCCATCAAACATTGAAGATGAAATAGTTTCGTCAAGACAAAATGCAACACCTGAGATTTATATGCTAAAAGTCGACTTACTTTTCAAAATGAGCTGAAGACATTTTTAGGATGCCTGGAAAGTCTGAATTAACTCCAGCTGCAAACGATACAAAATATTTAGCTTTTTATTCTTTGTTTAATATTTAAATGAAATATGAAAAAAGTCTGATCTGGAATACATTTTGAATAAATATAGAGGGATGTCATAAAACCTCTGAGCTTTTCAAAAGTTGCTGTGTTTTTGTTTAACATGGACATTTTTTGTTTTTGTGTAAAAACTCAGAAAAGATAAAAGAAACAGCAACAATGACTGAAACAATTAATCGTTTTAATCAAGATCAATTAAAATAATCTGATTTAATAATTGATTATTCATTAACTGGAGTAAAGACTAAAAATGTTATTTGCTGAAAGAACAGCACAATCAGCAGTAATTAGCTCAAAACTGTTGGAAAAATACAATAATTTTACATTTCAGATCAAAGAAAACCTTTTCAGCCTGTGGATGTTTTCCACCCAGAACTCAAGTGGCTGTTTTGGCTTCACCTGGTTGAAATTCTGGATTAAATCTCCTATTGCAAGTTTTTGTCTAATAATCTGTAATCACACAGAAAAACGAGCCGTTTGTCTCTGGTCTGAATTGATGTTCAGCAGAAAATCTGAGTTTTTCTCTTCTTGATGTCTGAAGGATTTTTAGCAGCAAATAATCAAACGTTCATTTAACAGCTTTTTAGGACCAAAACTCTAGACTGAAAAAAATATATATCATCCAGTTTTTGGTAGAAAGAGAAAAAAGAAAAACAATAAATCATGCAAATGGAGATTATTGAGCTCATTTTAATGTATCATGTTATTAATTGTTTTAATTGCCCAGCTGGTGACTCACCATCCAGAAACCACTGGCTGCATTCTTGAAATTTTGCAGGAGGCTCCACTTCTGCTTTTCAAAATGGTGTTGTCAGCAGCTTACATGGATTTAAAGTGACGGAGGCCCAAATACAGCTCAAACTGTCAACCTCAGACTGAAATCTCAATATCTGAAAATGATTTTGGTCAAAATGTAATGAACATGTTTTGTGTAGCTCTTACACCTGAGCAGCTTAATGAATCACCTGTAAAAGGGGATGAAATGTTTCTGTCTTCATGGGAATCGGGGAGGCAGAAGGAGTTTTCCGAAGACCTGGATGGAGCCACAGGTACGATCCAAACAGCTGCTGCTTTACCTCATTCATCCCACAGCAGCAGCTCTGCTGTCTGCCTAACTGCATGTCTGAAAACCGGTTTGAATTTGCAGACAACCTTAAAATAGATGTCGTATCTACTGTCTGTTTTCAGAGTGCATGCTGAGAGGAATGATTACTTTTTATGGTTCACATTTGGGTTCATAAATATTTCAACCTGCTCCATAAAAGCAGAATTGTGTTTTCATTTCTATTTTCATCTTCATTTTATCATTATGTCCCAAACATAAACCTGATTTTGGCTCCACTATTTCTAGACTGCAATAAGCTGAAATCATTCAAGTCTAAAAATAACCTGTCAGGACTTCATATTTCTAAAATCTATTCTACAATTTTTAACGATTAATGAATTCATTTTCAAAGTAAATGCTTTATTGAGCCTAAAGGTAAATTAAATGTTGTAACTCATGTTAATTCATATTGTCCAGAGTTATTGTAGAGCAGTGGGTCCAACATGAGTCCTGGAGTGTTTGGATCCTGGATCCAATGATGGCTCATTAGCAGAACATTGACATGTTACTACCAGCATGGAGACAACATGCAGGATCCACTTTGGACCCGCTGATGCAGATGGTGATGACAATTGGCAGGAAAGGTCTCCTGTAGCAGTCTGTGTTACAGCAAATCCGAAGAAGCCTCTGACTGAAGACACTCTGTTTTCCCAAGACAGTCTGATGGAGACAATGGTCTGGGTCGACCCGAATTACCTTGATTTTTATGAAGAATCCTTCGTTGCGTCATCAAATCCAGAGGTTCCACAGTCAGAACCAGAACTAGAACCAGAGCAGAACCAGAACTAGAACCAGAGCAGAACCACAACTAGAACCAGAGCAGAACCACAACTAGAACCAGAGCAGAACCAGAACTAGAACCAGAGCAGAACCAGCCTTCTTTATTAAGTTGTTGAGCTTCTTCCGGTCAGTGGTTCTGGTGCCGCTCTGACCAACAGACTTGATCTTCTCTTCCTCTGGTTGCTCTGTTCTGGTTCTGTTCCTCCTCTAGACATTTCTCTGCTGCGTCTCCAGTCTATCCAGATCAACTCTGGGGTTTTTATATCCCTCCACTTCTTCTCCATGATGGAAATAGGGTTTGACCTTTGACCCCATTTCTCCTGAAATAATCTCCATTGTTCTGTTTCCACCCTGGATGATTACATCGTTCCCTCCATGCCACCAAGCATCCAGCAGCTCCCTGCCTTCTGGTCTCTCTCTCGTCCAGCTGAGTATTTCTAGAAATGACAGACGTCTGACAGAGAGAAATGAATGGTGAGAATCCAGAGCCCTGAGGTTCTCCTGCTGCCTCCTGGTTCGACCCTCTGGCCTTCAGTCTGTTAGTGAGGCAGTCATAAATATAGATCAGATAGATGATTGGATTATATAATCTAATCACATAGATTAGAGTTATTGTAGTTATTGTCTGCTGGATCAGATGAACCTCAGGTGGATGATAGCGTCTTCGTCTCCATGGTGATAAGCAGACTGCAGGGGTCCTGCTTCCTCAGGTGGGCCAGTAGGAGTCTTTTCAGGACCTCCATGATGGAAGTTGTCATGGCAACAGGTCTATAGTTATTGGTAACTGATGGTGAGTTTCCTTCGGTACCAGGACCATGCAGGATGTCTTCCACAGCAACAGAACCTTCTGTTGGGTCAGGCTGAGGTGCAGATCCCATAGAGCCGGTCTGCTGGACTCTTGGCTGATACCATCTGGACCTGGTTCTGCTTCTGTCTCTCCAGATGCCTCTTCACTTCTAGAGAGAGAACAGTGGGAGGTAGAGGGAGCAGCTCCTCATCTGGTTGTGGCAGCATAAGAGTCAGAAGAGTCCATGACTGAGGAGGAAGATGAAACATCTGAGCTGGGAAACATTGAGACCAGTTTAACCAGTTCATCTGAGGCTTGACAGGATGCCGTTCAGAAAAAATGACTTGAACTTGTTGGTTCCCCTGTTCATGTCGTGGCTGATATTTTGTGAAAATCCAGCAGAAATACTAAACTAATCGACTCAGAAATGCTCTGCAGAGAGTCAGTAGAGATGAAAAACGCCATGTTTAGACATAGGAGCTAAGCACAGCGAGGCTTTGTTTGTGAGACATGCAGTCACATGGGACTCTAGGGGGCGTTTCTGGGCAGAGCTTGGTAAGGCCCATATCTCCTCCGCGCCGTCAAAGTGTTACCTGTCCGCCCTCCGACACTCCATCTATCTGCCGCGCCGTCGCCCTCGGACTTACCCACCGCCTGGTCCTGGCCTTTCTTCCCCTCTGCTCGGATCCAGACTAGCACAAGTAAGAGCATCAGATCCTGTTCAACTGAGTTGATTTGTTTCCCCCAGACCCTGAACTCACCTTATCTCTCTCCCTCAGAGAGCAGCTGCACCCAGACCCCTTTTGCAGAAGACCAAGTCCTGACTTACATGTTAAACTGAGTTGTGTGAATTATAATAAACCCTTTGTACTTTTACACCAGTCTCTCTGAGTGTTTCTGCATGTGGGCAACAAACGTTAAACCTGACATGACACTAAAGGCTTTTTGGTTCCTTTAGGTCTCTCTGCTCTGGTGGTGATGCTGCCGTCCACAGAGTTTCATGTCAGCCATGGCTCTGATGTCGTCTCCATGAGGCAGAGAGCGATCCGATAAGTGGCTTCAATCAAGCCTGGAGGGATTTGTGTTTCAGCCATTTTCACTGGACACTTTAGGAGAGAAACAGTCCCACAGCCTCACAGATCCTCCACTGTACTTAACAGAAAGTCATAGATATAATTTTTTACAGATTCATCTGACTAAAGTATACAGTTCCTGTTAAAGTCTGAGTACCATTTACCAAAAATGCAAATTTTTATGAGTAAAACAGAAAATCTGTCTAGCATCTGTCAACAAATTGTTTGTTTTTTAATGAGCATGTTGCTATATTGTTGCTACATTTTAGCAATTGTCAGTTCCTTCATCTTTCTGACAAACATTTGGCCCATTTTGTTTAAAGAAAAATCAAGTTTAAAAAAATGTTTTTGTTAAAATTCTTTGCTAACTCCTGAGGTACATGAGATACTCAGCAACATTTCAAAGGCTTAAACCTTCAAATATTTATTGCTGAAGGCTTCATATTCTCCTCATTCAAGACGAACAAAGACATCGGCTGCTGTTCTGGAGTTTAGATTGTTCTTGTGTTATGAAAACAGTGATGGATGACAGGAGCAGCTCCTCAGCGTTCAACTGTGTTGGTGTTGGAAGGCATGAAAAGGATGAGTCACTGCCGGATCATCGCGCTCTGATATAGAAACACTTGGTGTTCACAGGTTTGAGTGAAATGGAAAAAAGAGTCTCTGTCCGTTTGCAGCTGCTGCTGTGAAGGAGTTTTTAGTTCACTTTGGTTCTTTAATAAAAAAATTTCAGGATCTGTGTTTTTCTGTGTTTATTTTTGAGTTTTCTGTGATCCTGTTCCCTGTGAGTCTCTGTCTCTGCGTCTTCCCCATTAATTGTCTCCCAGGTGTGTCTCGTTCTCTTGATTACCTCTTGTGTATTTAGTCCCCTCTGTTGTCTCTGTTCCCCATCGGGTCCTCGTCTAACGCACGTCAAAGTGTCTTATGTATCTTTGTCTATCGGCTGGCCAGTTGAACTGATTAAATCCTGGTTAGCTTAGCTCGTTCTCAGTCTTTGTTGACAGTGCTACCGGTATTAGCTGCGTGCTTGTTTCTGCCATGCTGCCTGTGTTTGTGGACTGTGGAGCTTCCTTTAATAAATCATCCATCATCATCGACATACCTGGGTCTCTCCTCACCACCACCATACCGCATCGTAACAAATTTAAGCTTCAACACAGTTTGAAATTCAAATTGTAATGTTGAGGTTCTGCTTTCAAGAAAAAATTATTAAACGATGCAGTTGGGTCGAACTCAGGAAAGGAAGTAATAGACTAACAGAAAGCAGCTGTTGGTGCTGCAGATGGCAAAAGGTAATTAATCGATTTCTGTACAGAATTTAAAAACTGCCACTTGAGGAGTTCTGGGTTGAACGTATTCAAAAAGGATTTTTGTTCAATCTTAAATGTAAAATGTTTATATGGTCTTGTAAGCAAATAGCTATTTTTGAGTTGTTATACTCCAGTTAACATTTAATAGATTACTAAATTAGATGACGTATATCAATAATCAATCATTGATTATTTATAATAAATCTGATTGCTTCAGTTCTAGAAATATTATAGCAGAAGAAGTTCCTGGTTTTAATTAATGGAAAATTAAATCAACGTTTTTATAAGTCAGTATTGATGTGGCTATTATTCTTATTCTATTGAATGAATGAATTGACTTTATTGTGGAAATTAACATTTCAGTGTATAATAAAGAGCAAACACACAAAACCTCAGTAGACAGATTCCTGGGCTGCAGCTTTTTGTTAGGATTGGAGATTCACACAGTGTTGTATCGACAGGAGACATTTTCTTCTGATTATCCAGGAATCTCTGTCTCCCGTCCTGGACAGCGGTACGATGTGGCTGCGGTAAGGTGTGGTGGCGGTACGGTGTGGCTGCGGTACGATGCGGCAGCGGTACGGTGTGGCTGCGGTACGATGCGGTACGATGTGGCGACGCCGGCTCCTCCACTCGAGAATTCAAAATTCTATTCTAACAAAATTCTACTCGAGAGGAACAGTGTTGGCTGCAGAGCTCAGCCAGGATCCTAAAGACAGAGAAGGTCAGTCCAGCTTTTCCACCCCAGTGATGTTTAGTGGATAATTAGGGATGTTCAAAAAAGCTGCAACAAAAACCAGTGCTGGGAAAGTTCAAATATTTCTTCAATCAGAAAAAATGCTGCTTAGCTTTAAGTTTCTTTGTCTTCTTGCTGTGAGGAAATCTGTCTGTTTCTAAAGCCTGAGTGTTCTTGACTTCTGTTGTTGTAAGTGCAGCTCTAAAAACATCGACTCTGATCTCTGTGCTGTTGGAGTACGACTAAAAATAGTCGCTGATTCCGGAAAGGGAGTCTGTTAAACTGTGGGATGCTTTGGCACGAAGCGCTGCTCGTCTCAACACTTTGACTTTCTGCACAGCATTTTGTTTTCTTTCCTTTACAGACTGAATTTGATCAGTTCCCACTTCAAATTTGCCAACCCGTCAGATTAACTTCAATGGGTTCAGTTGTTAGTAGATCTGAAATTAATCGATTATTGTGAGGGTTAACTGATCGGTCAATCAGATTAAAAAAAAAAAAAACACATTATGGAGAATTTTATACAATAGTTGCAAATAAACAAACTAAATTCTTCTTTTAAATAAGAAAACAAACATTTTTGGCCAAAGATGCAACAGCAGCATTCCTTAAGTTCTGTTTTTTTGGGTTTTCTTGTGCTGCTGCCTGGTCTTTCAGTCGCCACTAGATGGAGTCCTGGAGGCGGCAGGTCGCCGTGCTCCTCTGCCATGACGTCATCTTTACACCTCGAAACAATCATCTCGTTACCTACGGATTAAGAGAAGCAGATCGATAATAATGATCGCAAAATAAACATCAGGCCTGAAAACCTGATATCGTAACGACTAAATGTTTTAATCTCTGTTCGGCTGGTGGAGCACAGCAGGTTTCCATGGCAACGGGTCTGTTTAAATGACAGAGAGATGGAGAGTAAAAAGGTGGAGAGTTTAGAGTTGATCACCTGTTCAGGTTGTTGACCTTTGTTTACCTTTGACCTTTACAGCCGCTGTAGTTTCTGAACGTTCAATAAATGACAAACTTGGACTAATTACCTGGTCCTGTGTGACTATAAGTCATTTACAACAAACATCAAACACAGTAAATATGTTTCATTAAGTATTTTTTATTAAGTATTTAACAATCAAATGGCTTCTACCACAATAAATTGGTGTTGTCGGGCTCAGAGTCTGAGAGGCTTTTCCTTTATCAGACTATTTTTTTGCCTCTTATTTAGTGGAAATGTGATTTTCTCCAAAATAATAACCTTTTTCAACCTTTATAGCTCCACTGGTGAAAATGAGGCTCTAACATCCACAAATTAAATAAAATCCAGTCCAACATCTGGTTTGAGGTGATTCCTCTGGAACCTGTTGGAGGAAAAACATCCCAACTTCAGAAGATGAGCTTTAACCTCACAGACTCTGTGGTTCCTCCTGTCAGTGGTGGGAAGTAACAAGTACTTCGTTACTGTACTTAAGTACAATTTTTGTGTATCTGTACTTTAGTAATTTAATAATGGATTAAACAGTACAGCACCAACATTACAGCAGCAACAGTAAGTATCTGTACTTTCTACTTCACCACATTTCTACTAAAGTGTCGCATTACTTGTTACATCCAGGTCGCGTTGAGCTTTTTGTCCCTTAAACCAGTGGTCCCCAAGCCCCGGTCCGTGGACCGGTACCGGTCCGTGGACCAATTGGTACCGGGCAGTGCAATAAATAATTAAACATTTCCGTTTTATGTATTATTTAAGTTTGGAGGATTTTTTATTTTGAAAATCCTTTAACCAGATTCTCTCGTTACTTGCGCACCAACATTGAGCCACAAGCAGAAAAATGAGTAAGAAACAGATCAGATGTCTTTGGAAAGTTTCTTTTCAAAAGGGAAAAGGCCCAGAGAGACAGGAGGATGGATTCATCCAGACCGGTAGGTGAGTCTCGCATTACAAGCCGCTCTGCATAACATGCGGTGACCGGCTGCTGATGAGGCAATGAAGCTTCAAGCTGCTTCAGAGACCAATCAGGCTGTGGATATCAGCAACACTTCAGGTGTCATTGTCTCTCATCACTATGATGGAACCGTCTGGTTGCAGAGAAACAAGCTCAGGGCTCCGTTAGTCGTTATCATGAGTTAAAATGTTAGCAAAAGTAAAATGTTCATTTTTGTGGCGCATCTGTATCTTATTTTGAAGGGATATGTAAACGTTACCATAGCGACCAGAGTCAGAGCGTTTGGGTGAGAGAAGATGAACCGATTCCAGTCACAAACATCCCGATTCCAGAGGACAAGCAATGCGTGAACGCTGCAAGGAGAAATCCTCTTCTTTCTGAATATGACAACACAACTTAAGTTTTTAAGAAAATAAAGACGTAATAAAATAAAAGAGGGTGGATGAAAGACGACAGGAGCAGCTGCTCTGTTTGCTGCACTATGATTTGGAGGTGAAAATGGTTTTTTATAGTTAACATTTTTAACTGAATAAACATAACAATGACCTTTAGATTTAATAATAAACATTTCCTCATATCATCTCTGATATCCACCGGACTCTCAGTATCTCAGCTGTTTGATTCCCCTCTGTTCTGACGTCACCGCGCTTTCTGATTGGCTACCTGTCACATTCAGCAGGTTGTTCTCGTTCCGTCAGGGAAAAACTCACAGGCTGGATAAAAGGGTGAAGACAACCAAATAGGCCATATTGAGTGGGACACAAACCAGCAATATTTACCTCATACGACAGACATCCACAAGCATTTCGCCGCTACTCATGCTTCCTGGGAGACTGCGTCAACAGGGAACCATCGGATCGATCTGAAGCGAAGGTCCGGGTTGGCTACTTTTATAGGGGAGGCGTGTTTTTTTGTTTTTACTTTATTCAAATAAGGCGTATCTCTGCTCATCCAACTAGCAGCTGATTCTGACCCTTTTTAAAGTTAGAAACTCCCTGCAATTTGTCCACAAGATCAAACACCAGTTGTCACCATTATCTAAATAAAGTGGAAGCAGACTCTCCTGAATTCCTGCTGCTTCATGGCTTTCACAGATCAGTGTGAAAAGCTGGAACTTTCTACTGATTGCTACTGAGGGCAGATCAAAGATCTTGGCAAACAATCTGCTTTAACTACAGGTAAAATAAAGGTCATTGGCCAGAATAAGTTATAATTTTTAAAACTATAATTAGGCTATTTCAATCAAGTCATGTTAAATTTTAAAACTAGCATATTTCAAATTTGTTTTCTTAACAGTGGTCCTGACTACAACTCTGCTACGTGGCTCCTCGGTTTCATGTCATCCCTGCCCACCTTCTTTCACTCTTTCTGTTGGATTTCTTTAAAAATAAATGCCACTAGTGGCAAAAAAGTGAAGTTCATGCTGTTAGGACAGAAGACTAGATGTTTCCATCCCAGAAATTATGATGCATAGAATCACATATCTAAGTCTAAACTATGTTACAGAGAGTAAACATAATAAAAACATGCTTCATCTGTGGCATTGTTCATTAAAATGCCACATTTCTAATGTATTAAAATTAAATACTATCGGTTCACTTAATTATATTGTATTAGGGATTAGGTAATGCATTCAGCAAGTACTTATATTTTTAATACTTAAGTATTTTTAAAAGCCAGTACTTTTTTACTTTTACTTAAGTACAAATGTCAATGTGGTAGTTTTACTTTTACTCGAGTACATTTTTGTCTGCGTATTTGTACTTTTACTTAAGTACATTTTGCAAGTACTTTCTCCACCACTGCTCCTGTCAGGATGAGAGTCAGGATGAGGAGGCGCCATGTTAGGAAGATGAAGCTGCAGGATCTTCAGAACAAACAGGTCCTGATGCCGGGCTACTGATTATCCCTCTGTCTGGACACAGGACCAAAAGAACCAGTTTAAAAGATAAAATGAATGGTTATATGCCAGACATGGAAACTGGGATGACTCCATGATGTTCAGAGTTTAGGTCTCATGGCATCTCAAGGTGTCAACATTGCGAGGTGGGAGTAATTGTTTGGGAGGAATCTGTGAATTCTGTATCAGATTATAACCATTGGGAGCATTGTAGGGTTTCTGATGTGTATTTTTCAGATGTACCTTTTTATTTTATTTGACTGTGTGAGGAAATTACTGAAAAAACTTGTGAATGGAGGTCTAACATTTTTTTTCATTTCTTTTACAAATTAAAGAAAACTGATGATGAGTGGGAACCAGCCAAACAGAGGGTGGAAGAGTCTTCTTTGTCAGATGAAGAAGCTCTCACACCAGTGAGTACATAAGACTGTGGTCGCAGCACAAGAGGAGGAGGGGGAACTTCAACTCTAGCTGCAGAAAGATGGCGTGGTATAGAGGAGCTGGACACAATGCCACCCCACCCCACTTTCTGCCCACTGAGAACACCTGGACCTCAGCTTATTATGACTGCGGAATATAGTGCACTTGAACTGTTTCAGCTATTCTTCACTGAGACCGTAACTCAGACACTTCTGGAGAAGACCAATGAGTACGGTCAAGCACAGTGCTCAACACCATCAAAACCGTGGATGCCTGTGACAATGCAGGACATGTTTGGCTTTCTGGCTGTTGTTTATATGGGCTTTCTCAAATGCTCATCCCTAACGAACTACTGGCGAGGTGGGAGGTTGTACAGTCTGTTGTTCCCAAAGTCAGTCATGTTGGGATCCTCAATGCTCTCTACCTGAATAGTGCAGCAGAGGATGCTCTAGCCGGAGAAGCTACCATCCTCACCAGGAGATCGCCATTGATGAGAGAATGGTTCCCTCCAAAGCCAGAGTTGCATTCAAACAATACATGAAAGGCAAGCTTGTTCGCTGGAGCTTCAAGCTGTTTGTACTTGCAGACTCGAATGGTTTCACTTGGGACTTTTTTGTTTATGAGGGAAAAGGTAATGTTACCAGTGGAAAGGGTCAAAGTTATGATGCAGTAACAAAGCTCATAAACACAACATTGCTGGGCACAGGGTACAAACTGTTTGTTGACAATTTTTACACCAGTCCCATCCTTTTCCAGGACCTCATGCAGCAGCAGATCTGGGCATGTGTGACTATTAGGACAAACAGAAAAGGCACTTTTACTTTGCAGCTAAGCTAACTTTCGGTTGCAGGAGTTGCCCTTGTGTCTTTAACAAACTCTCCGAAGCCCTTTGCTGTGTTCTTCTTAATATCCTCCTTCCGCCTCATCTGGTCCTTCTCTGGTTATTCATCAGCATGTGTTCCACCTTGTGACAGCTGACCCTACTGTCACACAGAGACCTGAATGGTAACTGTTTGTTTTGTTCATTCTTAACATCATTGCTGATGCTCTGTCCCATTTTAAATTCCAGGTTCCATGCCCAACTAGCCATTCCTCCTCTGAGCTCCCTCATTCAGGCGGCCTCTTCGTATCTGAAGGCTGGCTTAGCAATGTCTACTTTGAAAACCTACACTCATGCTTGGCTCACTTTTGCTAAATTTTGCGCTTCTCAACATATTGCCCCTGTTCTTGTGCTTACAAGCATTGTTCTTGCATTTATTACTTTTTGCCATGGCTATCGTCGCTTTAAACCTCCCTAAATTCGCAGTATTCTCGCTGGTATAAATTTCTTTGCTAAGTGTCTCCAATCAGACTTCTCCCCTAGCTTGTTCTCTAATCATTCAATCAAACTTCTCCTCAGAGGCATCTCCAAAAGCCACTTACCTCAACCCAACCCTAGAAAGTCTATCACCCCACCTATTCTAAAAAGTCTCTTATTAGCTGTTCGATCTAGCCTGTACTACTCATACGTTAAGTCTTCCTCCTTGCTTTAGTTTTGATTCCTCAGACTCTGTGAATTCACTACATCAAGCAAAGTCTTAGTACCTTCTAGAGATCTAGCTATCTCCGACCTCAAGTTCCACCCTGATCACTATAGTCTTTATCTCAAACACTCCAAAGGGAAAGGTCCCGTTATTGTAATCATTAACCAGGTAGATTGCCCTTTCTGCCCATTTCTTGACATGGGGTTAGGGTTCCTTATGTTATTCATTCCGTTTTTACCATTCCTTCTTCTCACTTCATCAGTTGGGTATTTTAGGCATGCCTATTTATCTCATCTCGACTTCCTCTCATCATTTCTCCTTACTATTCTAACTTCTAGCCTCCTTCAGGCTTTCTAAGCTCTTTCTCTGACACCAATGCTGGCACCCGACACCATTTCAGGCAGCTCTCAATGCCTTGGCAGGCCTTCTCGTCTCTCTCTATCCATGCCCTCACAGGGATCCATCACCCACGCAGGCGTTTTCATGCACATGCAGGGATTTCTCCCTGTCTCTCTCTATCAACGCCCTAGTAGGCAACCGACTGTTTTCATTCATCATCATCATCATCAGGTCAATTATCATGACAACCATGTTTAACTTTTCCATACCCGACTGGCTCTCTCAACCCTGTTTTATATTCAGAAATATCGCTCCCACATCTGTTTCCCCAGTTTATTTGGGTTAAGGTAGGTTTAGGGTTAGAAGACAAATCCTGAACCTCTTTTGCAGAGCTAATCCAGGCCAACAGCAGGTTCAACAGCAGGTTCAAACACTGGACGGGGTTTGAAGCCAGACCTGACTCTGCCGTTCGTCTAACACTGGTATTATCCAGGTATTATCCAGGCCCCGTCACCTAACAGGACAAGATCTCCAACCTTGCAGCACCAGGCTCCGTCCACCAGTCACGCACATTTTTGTGAACTATTTTTTACCTGTTAGAGTCCAGAATTTAAAAGGTTTTTCTGTGGGCGCAATGACCCTCAGTCACTCAGTCACTTACATAATTGGAAAAGGAATAAAAAGAAATTAATAAATGGACAAAAAGTAAAGATAAAAACATCAAAGACATCAAAACCCACTCTAACCCTAATTTAGCCATAAGCAACTCTCCCCATAGGAGGCCAGGCTGAGGCCGGTTCCTGCAGTGCAAAAATACCTCTAGAATTTATAGTTTTTCAAGGCTCAAAAAATCTCTTTAAATTTTCAGTCACAACAAAAGATGAGTTAAATTATTTAATCGGGATGATTGTGATGGATCAATGTAATGAAACTATTCTGCTGGTTGCTACTTTATCCAGAAACTGACGAAACAGTTTCTGGATTGTTTTGGATACCGATGAATGGAGGATTTGATCTGTGGTGAACGGCGGACCTACTGCTTCACCTCTTGCTGCAGAAACTCCAGCAGCTCCGTCTCCGGGGTCAAAGATGTCTTATGGCTTGTTGGGCCGGACGAGGCGTTTCTATTTGCAGCGGCTGAATGATGGAGGCTGCTGAGTGTGTGAGTGGGCGGCGGTGCAGATTGTGTGTGGGCACAGCTGAGAGCAGGCATCCACTCACTCCTGATAAATATTTCATATGTGTATTAGAGTCTATAAAAGGAGGCTTTGGTGCCTTCAGCACAAATTATAATGTTTTGTGGAAGAGAAAAGCTATTTTAGATTGTGTTTTAGGACAACAAAAGCTAAATCGTTTCAGACAGGAAAAGCCAAACAACAAAAAGCCAAATGTCAAAGTGACGGTTGTAAGAATCTCTGATGAGTTTATCCTTATTTAATAACTTTTGCCAACTAATCCTGTCATGTGTTAAGAAAATATATTTAAAATAAGATAGTTATAAAACTTAACCGTATCTTGAATAATTAGGTAAAATTAATGGTGTTTAATAGGGCGTGTTAGGAAAACACACCCTATTTAAAGTGTGGGACCCGGAACTTCAAACTTCAGATCTCCATCAGGTTCCCTTGTGAACTGGTCTCTGAAGAAACATCTGTAGCGGTGAGATGTTTCTTCGTAATATTCTGTCGTCTGAGGTAAATATTGCTGGTTTGTGATTTTATTTGAGTTCAGTCAGTGTCATTAGTTGTTTGTCTAATAAATGTTATGCTTTTGGACGTGGAGAAACGTGTTGCCACGTTTTTTATGGTTCAGCTGTTACAATGACAACTTCAATGAATCCGGGCAGAGGAGGAAACAAACGAGTCAAAAGGTTTTTAATTATTCCTCTTCTGAATCATCTTAAAACATGAAAAACAAATACAAGGAAGGAAAAGCTTTTCACCTCTGAATAAATATTCTGAAGAAAATTAATCCATAAACAACTACAGATAAGCTAAAATAAATGTTTCCTCTTCAGTTCTCCAGATGTCAGGAGTTCCTGTAGAAAGACAGATTCCCACGTACTATTTTTTTATTTCTGTAGCAAGGATAAAATGTAAATAATAAGTAGCAGCTGAGTGTTTCCACTTCTATGAAATTACTAAAAGCTTTTTTATAGCTGGTCCAAATAATTACGAAATTATTTGTACGAAAGGTTATTCGCTAATAAGAAGCTTTTAAGATAACTGTCAATTTTCCCCAAAAAGTGGTCATCTTTTTCAGAGAAAATTCAGAGGCACAGTCATGAAACTCAGCAGGCCTGTCAGCAATTTTTAGTTTAACTAAACCCACATCAACTAATTAATTTATTTTACATAAAATGTTCCTTAAGGTTTCTATCTTTGTGTTTATATGCAAATTGTGAGACTTTTCTTTTATAAACTTGTTAAATTCTCTATTTATTTAGCCCAAAATTGTCATGATCTGTGTTTCTGTATATTTACTTTTAGGGTTTTCTGTGTTCAGTTTCCTTCCTGTGAGTCTCTGTCTCCCCTTGATTGCTCCCCAGGTGTGTCTAGTTACCTGATGACCCTCCCTGTGTCTTTATACTCACCTGTTGCCTTTGTTTCTTGTCGGGTCCTTTTCTAACGTACGTTGTGCCATTTATCTGCCTCCCAAATAAGCCAATATTGGTTTATTTTATGCTCAGATTAATGCACTAATGTACATGAATTCATGTACTAAACAAATCAGAGAGCGCCCTCTAGAGGAGACTCATGAAAAAATAAGTAAACATTTTGTGCTGTTATATAAATAATTGGTGACAGAGTTTCATAAATAATGACCACAGCTGCATAGGGACATTTGGGACATAAGGACATTAACCCTATAAACCCCGGTTCCCAACAGTCAAGGCATTTCACTACCCATATCTGGGGTAGGGAGAGCAAAAATTACCGGCATAATCATAATTATAGAGGGACTACAAACAGCAGACATGTTTGTAGTCCCAGTCTGATTTTCCGTTTGGTTCTTCGCCGAAACCCAGATCGTTTCAAAGCTTGTTTTGACCCATATAGTGTAAAAGAGAACTTCATGCTGAATCCAATGGTATAAAGTTTAACAGGGTTTGCATCAAAACTTTCAAACTAGAAGCTAATTTAAAGTCCCGCCCGCTAAGCATGAAGGGTAAATGAAGCAGACATGTTTGTAGTCCAAATCTGATGGTGTCGTTCCAGCCCTCGGCAGAAGCTCAGAAGTGAAATTAAAAGCTGTATCTAGCTTCATATCAGGAAGCGGAGTTTCCAAACAAATAATTTAAAGAGCTTGGTGAAAAAGCGAAGTTTTAAAGAGAGCACTGAGCCTTCAGAGGAGAAATTCAAGTAACTGCAGTGCATTCTGGGTAAAACTCGCGGACATGTTTGTAGTCCGAGCATGATCAAAAATTGATGGAAATGCTTAGTAAGAACCTTTGGGAAACCCTAGTCTGGGTAGGGTTGGGTTTACGGTCTCCCGAGGTCCCAGAGCCCCGGGGTTCGGAACAGAGGTCGGGCGGGACCCGGGCGACTGAGGCCCGGGGCCGGGTGGCGCCTCGGGCCGCC
>CAEGAF010157144.1:0-34164 GCA_903067075.1 Micropoecilia bifurca
AAATTAAATTAATTATATCCCGTTACCTTCACTGGGCTCTTTGGTTCCTCCTGTCAGTCTGTAGTTTCTCATACTGAGGTCATCAAACCAAAGTTCAGATCCACCATGACTGACTGACACCTGCTGGTTTGCAACCAGCTTCCTGAAGCTCTGACCCTGCAACTGGACTTTACCTCTATGCCAGTTCAATGTTTATTAAAAACTGTTTTTTAGACTCTGAAAAACATAGTTTAGGATTTGTAATACATTTATTGAGACAAAAAAGGTCAATTGTAAGGCTTTGAGAATATCAGGATGAAACATTAATGAAACAGGGTGAAATATTAGGATGAAACTATTTTGGAGTTATAAATCACTCTGTTATTGCAGAATCATGCTAACTTTAGCCTGGTGGTTCTGTAACATACAGAATATGATTTCCAAACAGTTTATTCTACTTGTGCAGACATAAAAATAGGATTTTTAAGGGTACATCCAAGACAAACCCTGTCTTAGTCTAAAAACGTCTCAGTTACTCTTCAAGGTTTCCTACATCAGAACCTGTTTTCTTGATGTGTGTATATGCTTTCAATAGTGTTAAGGAAGTGAAGGAACCAGTCTTAAAATGGCTTTCTTTTTCACAAATTCAATTAAATGCATGTTTTTTTTTAAAAAATCTAACTATATTTTAAAGATTAAACAGGTATAAAATGATCAGCTTAAGCTTGATCCCTTCAAGTGGATCTGATTTTCATCTGCAGCAGATTGTAGTTATTAAAAACGGGGAAATAGCCCTTCAGTAAACCTGGTCTGTTCTGCATGTGAAACAGGTACCAACAGATCCTGCACCGCAACATCGTCTACTTGGCGACCATCGCTGACGCCAGTCCTGATGACACTCCACCCATCACAAGCGTAAGGAGAAGAAACCGAATGATTAAGAGAGAAGCAGCGAGAGCTTATTATCCTCAACTCTGCTCTTTGTTCCCAGTGTTCAGGCAGCAGCGCGTCAACACCTGCTCTTAATGGACACGAAGAGACGCGGTGACTGTGGGAGGACAGTCCTCACGTCAGAGGACTTTTATAGTGAAATAAAAATCTACTTTATTCATTCCAATATGTGCACAATAAAGACCATTTTTAAGTTGTCTCCAGATGTGTGGGAATTTAAATGTGGAATAATTGGCTGACTTGTAACCTATAAGAACAACGCTTTGCATTTCAAATTGCTAATTTTTTTATTCGTTTTTTGCATTGCTGGTACACTGGAGAAAAAAAAATCAGTTGCCAGCTCAAAAGAACAATAAGCAACATAAGCCAAGCAGTCCCCCTTCATCTCGTCTTTCAGGGTAACATGTTTTTATTATTTTTCTCCATCTTTTTGTAGAAGCCACTAGTAAACCATTTGTACACAGCTGAGAAGCTAACAGTTACAGTCCAAGGTCTGTAATGATGTCTTTAAAATAAAAATAAAAAAAAGGCTGCAACAGTTAGGGAGATAACACAGACAAAAAGCAACAAACCCTATATGTTGATTGTGCAAAGCACATTAACTATAAAAAGATATATATTTATATGTATATACAACAAACTATTCTCTGTAAACATGTTAAGTATGTTAGTTATCTGAAAACATGGTGTCATTTCATAAATACAGGCAACATTGGCATCCGCAAACATCACAAAAAGAACATTCTGGGCCTTTAAATGCAGCCCACTGCCATGAAACCAAGGGAACAAGGGCTGCAAAGAAAACAAAACCCCTTTTCACACAATGTTTTAGTGTTTAGCATGGTATATTTGGTAACCTTTGTAGATCAATGGTGTAGTTATGACTGTAGGAAAGAAATGTGCTTTTTCACATACAGGGAGGTGGAAAATAATCATGTAATGTCTAAAAATACTAACATACAGTTATGGTATAACATGTAATACAAAAATAAGATTAATACTGTCGATACTTGCACACAAAAATATCTCAAAGAAAACATTAGGTTTGTGGGAGTTAGTGTTTTACTTTTTTAATTTCTGAGCAAAAGGGGGAAAAAAAAACGCCAATTGGAGAGGAGGAAATAAACTTCATGTTCGTCAATAAGCAAGCCTCCTCAGCACCATTCGTCCTCTGAACGCTTTGGTTGGAAAATAATCTGCAAGTGCTATCAATACCAACATGGCACATAGATACAGTTATAACTCTGAACTCTGGTCAGTTGATGTAAAAGTAGTGTATTTCTCTCAAATTCCACCTCTGCAGTGGCTTACTTTATTTATGCTGAGCCTGCTCAAAGCCTCTTGATAAAAAGAACTAAATATTTATATTTCAACTTTAGTATTTTACAAGCTATGAAACAGTAAGATGCTAGCTGTACTCTGAGTCATCTTGCATGAGATTTGGCAGTTACAGCTATGTAGACACAGTATACTTATTATGGGCAGAAATGAGAGCATTCCAAGCCCTTGCCCTCTCGTAATCCTCGCCCCTCTAGTCTCTCTCACACACACACACGCAGCTGCAGAAGCAAGTGGGTGACGGCCGTGCACGTCTCCAGCTCTTGTCTGAGGACAGAGAAACGACCACTAGACTAACTGCTGCCAGAATGACACATGCGCCGCTCAAAGTTTTAAAAGATGGCAGTTCAGAAAACATCAAAATACGTCTTTCTCTTCTTTTAATGTGGAGATGTTTGACATGGAAAAATATAAATACAAAAATGTTGAGCCAGTGTGTTTACTTAACGTGGCCTCTGAGGCTTACAAATCTTCCAATTCAGTGGGTGTGGAGTGTAATGATTGGAGCTGCAGATCCTCGGCGGCGCGTTACTTTGGACTCGTCGGGTCAGTACTGGTGAAGGTAGGAGGGCCGATGCTCGTGTTTGAGGGGGAAGGATTTGAAGCCCTTGGTCATGGGTTTGTGTTGCTGCTGCTGCTGCTGCTGTTGCTGCTGCTGCTGCTGCTGTTGGGTGAAGGGAAAACCAGAGGAGATCCCGGCAGAGGCGGAGCAGTCGCCGGCGGTCGACCAAACGGGCGACTGCAGCATCTGCATGGAGTCGCTCCACTGGGAGGAAGGAGGCAGGTTCATCTGGTACAAGGAAGAGCTGGGATTGGGCAGGGTGTGGGTGTGGGTGTGGGTGGTGTGCTGCCACGGCGCTTTCGGGGGCCACGTCTTAGTTTTGCTGTCCTGCGGGGCAGAGAGTACCAATGAGTCACAACAAGAGAAGAGAAGTCGGGACGAAGGTTTTTGTCAATTTCAAAGTGGAAATAGAAAAATGTGCGGCATATGTTAACCTGGTTATCGTCACTGATGTGATGGAGAGGAGGTGAAGGCAGAGTGCAGACCTCTGGCTCACCACAGCTGTGTTTCCTAAAGGAAGACAAAGGAGAAGACATCACAAATTAAACTGATGTTTTCATTCAAATTCATGATTTCAATCTTGTAACATTTCGTTTGTCCATCTCCGTTTTATAAAGTAGTTATAAAGTGATTATCAGTGAAAAATCTCACCTCCTTTGTTTAACCGCTGCTACGAGGTCCGGCCCGGAGAACATAGAGAACAGGCTGTCCCCATTGGCTGATGAAGTCTCGTCACTGGAGCTGGCTGAGTCTCCCTGATTGGCTGACCAGCTGCTGTTTACGGCCTCCCTGAGAAAGCAGCCGCAGTGTTTTCAATACGCTATTATAATAACTTGGAACTCTGATACGCAGGACCTGCTACGACCAAGTTAAAGATATTCAAGACTCGTGTCATCATTTAATAAATGACGTTCCCACATGTGTTTCCGCAAAAGAAAGAGCCGTTATTCACCTCTGGGTTGTTTTCCTGGATTAGTGAGTAAGCAGGATGGCGTCTCACACTTGTAGGTGGAATTAAACGACAACCACCGCGATTAATGTGGCAAATGCCTCATGGTGTCAGTTGTATTAGGAATTTAATTAAAAACACTGACAAACATTACTGTGAAAGATGATGAAGCGCTGCTTTAAATAACTCATGGCCTGCTTTGCAAATAAATGTTTACAAGAGTCTTGTTGTAATCTAGGTACATTTATAGCAGTATTTACATTTTGCTCTGTTGATTTCTTATCAGTGAATTGATATTTACATCACACAGAGTCAATACTCTGACTTGTTTCCATCCATTTTCAATCAATTAAGATTTTCATGTAAAAATTCTCGATTTTCTTCATATCTATTTAGCAGGTTTTAATCCAAAGGCTTTGCAGTTCTTTCAGTTACAACTTTGCAACATTATAAATTTTAATATTTTAACCTTCTGAGTGGTGACAGTAGAATCTAATTGGTTTTTTATAGCAGTTTCCATGAGCATCATAGTCAGAGCTCAGGATAAATTTACTCCTGTGAGGACTGGCAGCTGTTTTAAATGTTTTCTAATCATTTTTCTCACTACAGAATGATGGAATTTAAATCATTTTAACATTGAATTGAATTTAAAAATACTTATTTTATCCCAAAAGGTAATTAAATGTTTTTGTAACAAATATCCTCAAGTATCTTCAAACGGCCATTGTGGATGATTGCTGCTGCATTACAGTCTTATGATCTCTAGGCTGAGACAATATTTCAGAGTAACATGTCCTGGATGACACCATCTGCTGCCCATCTCATTTGCTTTTGCTGCTCTTCTTTAAGTCTTTGCAACTTTTTTCAAAGCAGGAAGTCATTGATATGGCAGGTGTGCTTTGTAGATTCCTACCCCTCACTGAAGTACTCTGGGTGGGACCAGGTTCTGTGTTGCTCATCAGGCATCGGCCAGTTGCTGCGCGTGTTGCTGGGGCGACGGATGTGCTGCACCTGCCTTTTCTGCTGCATGGCTTGACTGACGCCGGCAACGTAACGCGCAAACTCTGGGTCAGAGCCAACTGCATGGAGGGAGAGAGAGAGGAGGGTCAGTGTGTGTGTGTGTGTGTGTGTGTGTGTGTGTGTGTGGAATAAACACATGAGAGTTTCTGACGCCCTCAGCTTTTCTCTTTCATACCCCAGAGCTCAATCCATTTAAGCCAGACTGTCTACGATGGCAGAAAAATCACAATAGCCATAAGTCAACTCTGCACAGTAGGCTTCGACTGCAATCAGAAGAGTCTGCTGCGCTGTAAATAGAAACTGACAAGCCCAGCTCAGCACATAACCTCAATTTATCATCTCATCCAGATGATGCAGCTGCTCGGCTAGATTATTCAAATTGGGATGGTGCACAATTACGTACGACATGGTTACTAAATGGTTTTAAACAGCTTTTGTTGGTGATTATCTCGCCTTTTGTTCCTAATGTTCTCCTGCCTGCCTGTCCTGTTTTGTTTATGTAATTGGATCTCTGCAGACTAATTTTCTTTTATGAGCCAAGAAAGACTTCAGATGATAAAACTTTTTAAGCTGATTAGTAAAACACCCGGAGCAAGCATTCAGGAGTTTCAACTCAAGGCGACTGCAAACCTACTGAACATTGTTCTCCTGGTGCAACAGACCCCCAATATTTCATTTGTCTGTGTCTTTATGCCACAATCAACAGGCTTTGTCCTCTGGACTGATGTTGGCATCAAGAGTGGGTTGGTTCAATAATGAAGTCTGAACCAAAAGCTATGGGTTTTTTTCAAGTTGAAAGGTCCAATTGTGGACATGTTTGTGATTTAGAGCAACATAAAGCTGAACCAACACTCACTTTTTATTTATTTTAAGGTGAACTATTCATAGGAGACTTGATAATATCCCTTATTACTGTGGTATACAGACCAATTAATGGAAAGCTAAGTGAAAGGACAAAGTGTAGAAACCTTTGCAGTCACACTCTATTTCAATCCTGGTAAGGCTGCAGGTGTTCTTGTTGACTGTGCAGCGTTTTTCTGACATACTTTCTCCTTCCGCTAGACTTTCCACTAAACACAGAATCACTCTGATTGGAACAAACTTTTTGGAGTTTACACTCCTGGTGGACGGACGGTCATTATGACTGTTTCCTCTACAACGGTCAGGTCAGGCTTGGGTTGCTAGGCAACGAGCCAGGCTCTGCTGGGGCTGCTAGGTGAAGGGCAGAGCCTGCTGATTTGTGTCAGTTGATTTCCGGATGTTTTTTAAACTGCTTGCTTTCCAGTTACCAAAAACTTATGTTTGGCTTATTGCCAAAAACAGTTGGGTGATTTGTTTTTCTTTAAGAGCTTTGGTTGCTTTCATAAGCAGCAGATCTGCGCAACACGTCCCCTATAATTTTTTTGTGAGGCTCAAACTTCCAGACGGTAGATGGTAACTCGTGGCCTTACCTGCAGGGTCAAAGGGCATCGTGTCACCCAGGACTCCAAACATCCCCTCACTCTGGTCCCTGTTGGGCCAAGTATTGTTGCGGGGCCCCTGTGGTTTCTGACCCAGCATGGCCGAGATAACGGTCTCCATGTAGGTGCTGTCCAGGCCCAGACTGTACAGGTCTGAACTCAGGTCAGACAGTCCTGGGGACCCCCACTGGCTGATGGGACCTAAGGGGGACAGTCCTGCTGGGGGGCCTTGTGCTGCAGGCTGTTGCCCTGAGGTGCCAAGCCATTTGTTTGGCACCCTCTGCTGTGGTAGGACCTGTGGTGGGGTCTGCTGGGGCGGCAGCTGGGAAGGCGGAGCCTGCTGCTGGGTGATGGGCTGCAGGAGGTGCTGGTAGAACTGCAGGGCAGGAGGGGAGGGCTGCTGAGGCGGAGGAGGCTGCTGCTGCTGCTGCTGCTGGGATGGGGGCGGCTGGGTTTGAGGCTGAGTCTGTTGCTTCTGCACCGACGACGGAGGAGGCTGAGTTAGGGAGTTAGACGGCGTCTGTAGCGCAGTGTAGGAAATGGACTGGGAAGCGGGCGTGTGGCCACTCGGCGGCTTCAGCTCCGCAGGGTTGGCAGAGGCCACAGAGTTCCTCCTCTTCACCAGGGGTGACGCCTGCTGGGATTTGCCCATGTTGAATCCTGAGAGAAAGTCGATGACATCTTGCATCTCTTGGTCAGTGGGAAGGTTCTTCCCCTGGTCATCAGATACCGAGCCATTAGCCAGCTGGTTTTGCTGGGTGGCGTCAGGCGTGCTGGACAAGACGCCCATCTGTAGAATACTCTGTACCCTCCCGTCGTTGTGCCCGAGGCCCTTGGCCTTGTCGTCGGAGCTACTGGTTGAAAGCATGCTGCGGGACGGAGTGCTGGGGATGGAGTAGCTGCCTCCGCTGTTGGAGCTAGATGAGACCTTCTTGGCAAACTTGGAAGTCAGTTTAGATATCGTTTTTGGCAAGCCACTGGAGGTTTTGGAGCTGGTACCCGTATGCATGTCCGCCTGGCCACCGTATTCTGGGATTTCACGCTGCAGCTGGATCTGAATGGTCGGCAAGGCCTGCTCCCTTTTTCAGAGACACACAAAGTGTTATCGACAAATGAGAAGAAAGAAAAGTAACTCTGGGTTCAACGACCTCTTACTTTCTCTCTTTCCATCTGTTGATGTCAAACACGGCTGTGTAAAGCACATCTACCAGTCCGAGGGTCTTCTCTGGATCCAGGCTTCGCTGGAGCAGGGACATGGTGGCCGGGTCCTCCTTCAGACACCTGAGCAGAAACAAGAAGATGTGAACTCAACATGATATCCAAGACTGTACTGCACTAACCAGTTTGGTTTATTATCTGAAACCACACTGTAACAGTGTTGACCAATGTTTAGTTGCATCTTTGTGTCCGTCACTGAAGATAAAAGTCTAGGGGTGTCCAAACTTTTTGTCACATTGACAAAAATTGGCACGTTATAAAAACCTGCAAGCCAAAAAATGTGTTTTTTCCTTAACAATAAAATAAGCTGCAGTACTTAAATTAAAAAAAAGAGATAAAGAGAAAACATTTGGTCTATTCAGAAGAAACAAAAACAGGATTGAGGTCACTCTGTCTTGAAAATGCTTCCTGTATTTAGCCAAGTTTAGTAAATTCATTCAAAGCAGATTTAGCAGAAGAAAATAATAAACTGGGTTGTTTGAATGCATGCATGAATGTATTTTCTACATGATGTTTATACTTTTTACACCCCTGCTTCAGTCCCTTCTTCCCCACAGACGACCATAAGTAGACACTGAAAAACTATTTCAAAGTGACATTAAATTAATCCAAACCCAAAAGGAACCATTTTCGGACAGATAACCCTTTACACATATAAACATTGTGTTCTTAGCTAAATGTATATTAAAAGATCTCAAACGCTGTGGTTTTTAATCAACGCTGCCTTAATCTTATGGCTTGGAAAACGTGTTGGTAGACCCACCATGTTGAAGGAACCTGGACCACCACCTTGGATCCCTCCAGAGTGATGTGGGGAGCGTAGGCCTCCTTATTCTCTATCTGAGCCGTATCAACAACCACCTGTTGAGGCAGAAAAACAAAACACCTCAATCAGCTTCTAACAGTCTGCAAATGAAAACAACTTCTCTACACTATGCAGTAGCTGGACAGTTTATAACGTCAATATATAACCCGTTTTAGATTTGTCCGGCATTCGTTCCCCAGCAAGGTGAGGAAGCTGAATGCTTTTAATCACAGCGTCAAAGCGGCATGTCTTCCTGCTAGTGTGAGCAAATCTGTCCACAAGTTTTCTGAGAGTGGCCTTGACTCCTCGAAACCCATGGAAGCTGGGTCACAGAGAGGGAGGGAAGTAGGGAGGAGTCCATTTCCTGGATTACAGGAAATGACTCCATTGTTTTTGTCAGAGCAGGTGTATCCTTAAAAAACCCGCCTGGAGTTTTTTTCTTAACCAAAAAGAGCCACACAGATAAACAAATAATGTCAGTATGACATGTCAAATAAATCCAAGAAAGATCACAGAGAGCGAGGGGAATATATATTGTATCCAGAAGAATAAAGGACGAGTTAAAGTTGGTTTTAATGTCAAATCTGCCCTTTTTGTGTGTTTTTTGGTAGTTTCCATTGTTTGATTCTATATTGCTGAACTCCTGTAAGGCGTCTTTCAGTACTTAGAAAAGCTCTATACAAATAAAATTACTATTATATTTTATCCATCCATTTATATATAACTTCATATACTTTTTGTACAACGTAACATAGATATCCATATGTCAAAAATAAAAAAGTGTAAAAAGTTTCAAGGAATACAGCGTTAAAAGAAAAGAAGGAGCTCTACTACTCTGCTCGGACTGACAACAAGTGTATGAGTAAATGCAGGTGTTTTATTGTGACTTTATTGTGTGTGTGGGTGTGTGTGTCCATGCACGCAGCGGTATAGTCTATTTTCATCTTAGAGACGATAGCCTCCGATTAGGGGCTAATGCAAGACGCTCATTCATCATCTGAGGACTGTTTTACAGTTCTAACTGAGGTGGGAGGGCTTGATGGGAACACTCCGTTTCTTCCCTGTGTGGTCTAACATAAACACGACGATGACCCAGCTTCGTTTCGACTCCTTATTTTAAAGACAAAGGGCAAAGAAGCTTTGTTTGCAGACCCGTCCAGGCAAGCCTATCCTGCATTCAGATGATAAAGGAGTGCTTCTTCTCTTATGTGTGTCTCTGGTGTTTGTTTATACCTCTAAGCCATTACGAGGTCTGATCATATCTGTTACTAATTTAAATGAAAACAAAGAGCAAGATGGAAAAAAAATGATAAAATTCAGCAACTATTTGTAGTTCAAAATAACACACATTCGTCCCATTTACTTTCCACACGAGAATACAAGAACAATAGACTTAAAAGGCAACATGAAATGCATGACAAAGGTTTGCTTCTCACCAGACCAGCTTGGGCAAATAGCAGCTGGACAGCCGTCTTACAGGCTCCCCTCCAACTAGATGGGCAAACCTGATTGAGGACTTCTGTGACTGGAGACTCGTCTCTGGGGGTCATTCCGTTCTGTCCCAGCAGCTCCTTAATGAGCTGAAGCATTGTGTGCTGCAGACAAAACAGGGATGGATGTTAACTAATGTCTGCTTTCAACATCTGATGATGACACACCAGAGAGGGTAATAAAAAAAATCAACTGGAGAAATTCTTAAACGGTGGCACTTTGTCTGCTTTTAGTAGAACCTTTTAAAATAAGTGGCAAATTTTGGTAAATATGAATGAAAGGTTCCTCTTGCAGTATTTACCTCAAAAGTCCAACGTTATATATATTAATGTCTACATCTATATAATGATGTTCCAGCTCCAAGTTTGATATCTACTTACTAATTATTCTCAGTGACCAGGCTTAGTAAAAACCTAAGAATTAGCTCATTAGCCTTTATAGAGATGTTTCAAACTGTCCTGTTGCTGTGCACTTCCAGTCAGCAGGCTGCAAGAAGGACAGTATATTTTCCCCTAACCTCTATAGAAAAACTGAAGTGTTTAGAAATATTCCTGTTGGATGAATATATGTTGTTGTGTGAACTAAAGGAGCAGCCTAATGCTGTTTTGACACTGCAGAAAAAATAACATTTTTATTACTTGAAAACCAGTGCTAACGTTAGCTTCATTGTAACCATCATTTTTGTAGCAGGAGTACTTTTAATTTTTACGTGAAAGAAATACTGTATCAACATGAAAACAAAAGGGGGCTGCATAGAACTGTGTCTTTAATATTTAATAACATATACATTGTCAAAAGTGTGAATAATATTTGTTTTTGGCTACAAGTACCACCTAGATTTTTTTTCCTGAGGTGGTATGTGTTGTAACAAGTTTGAGAATCTCGATAGAAAGAGCACCTTTAAACACAGAAAACAACTTTCCTTAAAACCTAGATTGACACATAAAACTAAAAATAGTTGACTGTGACAAAGAGGCACAATCCACTTTTTAAAGGTCAAAACCCCTATTTTAGATGCTACAAACCAGAGCGTACCGTTTTCAGTTTGAGGTTCTCCGCCGCCGATTCGTTGAAGGAGACCCCTTTAAGGAAGTGAGAGCCAATCTGCACAGGGATGGTGGGAAGTTCACACTGGATGGGCTGGGAGGTTGTCTGCCTCCTGCCTGCCTGCTGAGCCTCAGCCTCACTGCAACAGCCCTTCATAGAAAACAAGCCAAACATGTTAACAAAACTCCACATTTAAACCTGAACCCATATTTTTAAACACTATATCAAAACTACACGTTTGCAAAGACTGAACCCACCTGTAAGGCTGCCTCCACAGCTTTGGGGTTGAAATGAAAACCTGCCTTCAGTGCATACTCACTATGACCCAGGCTTTCTAGAGCTGCTTTATAAGCCTTTATGGACAGGAAACACAAGTAACAGAGTAAATACAGCAATACTTTAGCAAATAACTAAGAAAAAGTATGAGATTATTTCTTTCCGTAATTCTATTCAATAAGTGATACTGTTTAAAATACAGATTAATTTCTTCTTTGGGAGTTTTATCACAGCATTTATCACTGTTACTTTTATATCTTAAAGTTAATAAAAAAAATAAAAATCAAGCTCATCAAAAGGTTTGAATATTACAACAAATAAGATATATAAAAATGTTTTTTTATATAAAATCATTACGGCCATTGGGAATAAATACTGCAGTCCAAACTGTGCTGTAACAAAGCATATTCATGGAAAGTTAAGTGGAAGAAAAAAAAAGTGATGCAAAAAAAATTAAAAAACTACGATGGATAACTGCTACCCTGAGAGGCTACCATTAATAAAAATAAAAAAATCCCTTACTAATCTTATACAATATTTACATTTTCTGTGAAACTTAATTTTGAGTTTCACAGAAACTCAAAATTTTCAATGAAAAATTGGAGTTTTTCCAATTGAAGCTAAAAATCGTTTAAACAACAACAAACAAATATTTGGAATTTGTTACTCTGTGTGTAAAGGGTCAATACAACACAATTTTCACATTCTTACACATCATCCAAAATGAACGTTTGGATGATGTGCCAGTTTAACAGCAGGCGTTTTAAAAAAAAGTAAGGTTAGGTTTGATGAACATGTTGAAAGCATACTTGTAATGCGCTGTCAATCTTCATGCTGAGCTCCTTCAGCTGGTGTTCTGGGATGGTGGTGTTGTTGGAGCAGAAGAGCTGCTGAACCTGGAGGCCAGCCAGGCAGCCGTCCCGGCCCCGTTCCCTCAGCCTCGCTGTGACCTGAAGACAAAACGGCAAACAGCTCAACAAACTCACTAGAGACAAAAAAAGAAAAGAGCTCAAGTATGTTTGTCAATTTGAACATCATTAAATATTTTTTTTCAGTTCGGTATAAATTGCTTTATGACACTGTTTAAATCTTGTAGGTTACAACATTAAAAAACAGGCAGAATATTTTTTAGAGTGATTTAAAAAGAAAATGGTTTTAGCTTATATTCTGTCACTCTATATAGAGTCTTGTTTCCTCTAGGGCGGCATTCAGCATGCCAGGGTTTAAAAGATCAATCAACCTACTACTCTCCTCTTTGCCTCTCTGTATACAACAACACCCAAAAGGGAGCCAGAGAGACCGATTAGCCTGAGGATTAGTTGGGTCCTTTTACAGAACCGGATCCCTTACATGGGTTTGAATTAGAGGGGCGTAGTCAAAGCAACACAGGTTCACACACCCACACACTGCAGCACGGAAAATAGGAAATAGGAAATAGTGGCTGGAAATCACACGGTTAGCATTTATCGGGAATGTGTAACAAGCTGAATTTTCACCTCACACTGACAAACCCAATATTGTTTTTCCCCAGTCCAGACATGGATAAACTCCTGGGGCTAGTGGACGCATACCTCAGCTGCACCTTTCCATGAGCGAGAGGCTTCTTCCAGCTCCGTTAGAGGCCCAAGGTCGGAGTTTTGGGAGCGGTAGTTGACGCAGCGCTCTTGAGCCTGTGCAAGAGCCTCTGCCAGGCAGTTCTGGGCCACAGGCTGGACCTTTTGCAACGCTTGTGAAAGAAACTGGAAATGGACCTGCATCACTGTGACGAAGCACCGACCCAGCACCTGGACAGACACGGAAGCCATTTCTGTTACAACACATCACCAGGAAAATCTGTCTTACAAAATCAAGCTGTTGAAATTAAACATGGACGTCACTGAGAGAATTAAGTTGAGTGAATGGTTGGCAAGCCAAAGACCAGGCCTGCGACTAACGATTATTTTAGTAATTGATTATTTTATCGGATATTCTGACAAGTAATCAGATAAGAACAATGTGAATATTCTGCAAATTTTTCATTTAACCACTTAAGCTTGCAGATGCAAATAAAGTAATTCAATTTCTTTTTATAAATAACAAAATAAACATTTTATTGGCTAAAAAGCAACAACGTATCATTCTTTTAGTGAACCCCTGATCATCAATACACTGTAGGGTTAATCTATTGATCTTTTTTTCTATTAACCAATTAATGAACTAATTAGTTAATAAAAATCAGGTGAAGCTAAAACTATGCCATTCAATGAGTTCTACAGACTTTTTTTCTTAAATGCAAGATGTATATTTTGTAAAGTTTTAGAGTCTGTACACTCCAGTTAATCCATTTCTAAATTAATCCACAATTATTTCAACAATTAACCCATCACAAGTGATTCAATTAATAACTCAGCCTTATTTGTGACTATTTAGTAACTCGTGACAATAATTGTAAATAACATTTTTAGTTTTACAATTGGGCTACAGCTGTTTTTTATTCTCAATAATGAGCCGATTGCTTTTTGTGACATTTTGTGACAACTGTTGCAACTATGTTGCAACAGTTCGGCACCGTTAAACTGCTGAATCATCTCTCTCATCTGCCTACATTTGTAGCCACATGACTGTCAGCAGACTGTCATGTGGCTAATGTGTTTAATGATAAGATTATGAATCATCCAGAAGGATGTCTTCCTCTTACAACCTAATCAGCTCAAGTTTATTTAGGAGATAGAGATGCTTTTTTGCTGTCTTACCATACAATGCCTGGCAAAAGTTTTTGTACCTATCGTCTTCAAAATTTGTCACGGTACAAACAAAAACTAGTCAAACGGTTTGAGATATTATGGTAGACAAAAAAAATTCAAATATATTTTCCAACCAAAAAACTAAAGAGTGCTTTGGGGACTTTTAATCAGCCTGCTTTAGTCTGAATAAAAATATTAAGATCTAAGAGGCTTCACAGACTAAAGGTGAACAAACGGCATCGCGACGATAAAGGAACAGCAGCTTGGACTGGAAGAAAGAAGTTGAACTCATCTGAAGCAGTAAGAAGCTTTAAATATCTCAAACTCTACTCAGTCTATCATATGATAATGCAAACCTACCAGGATCATGGTGTATGGTAAATCTGGAGGAGCAGGGGGAGTTCAAGTGGGAGAATATATTAGTGCAAATTTACAAATTATGCACTTTACAAATCTAACAAGATCAACAAGAAAGCCATTGTTGGAAGAAACCCATAAGAAATCATGTTTATAGGAAACGTAAGGGATGATTTTCATCAGCAGGGGCAGGGAAGCTGTTGGTGTGCACAAAAAAAAGAAAAAAGAAAAAAGAAAAAAGACTGGGACAAAAGTTCAGCTTGTAACATATCAACTACAATGCATCAGCCAGAACTACAACAGAATAGTTCACATTCACATTGAACCATTTCCTGACTTAAAAAGTCTTGGAAAATAAAGCTTGAACTGGTGTTCAAAAATACTCCCCGTCACACACACAAGACTGAATACTTCTGCAAGGCATTAGGATGTTTTTCTCTGGGGAAAAGGTTTTGGGAAAGCCCCTTCGATCTCAGGCCATGACCATGTGGCCAAGTTAAAACGCACGCTTTCAGAATAAAGGTTTCCTGCACAAAAAGACCGCCTTTGTACTTAAATTTGAGGTCAACCATGAGCTGCAAAACACACAAATCATCAGAATGGAATTTTTTTTTTTAGATTTTTAAAGCAAGAGAGATGATCTGTTGTTTTTCACAGTCATTAAAAATCCCCTACAGTGCTCTTCACAGTTCCTTTTTTTAATTTTAGCTGCATATCATCCAGGAATTACCAATCCCAAATTGCGCGTTTGTGCATGGAGAGAATAGTTCTGCCTTGTTTGCTGGTTAGTGGGAGAGAAACGGGACACCACAGGGCCCACCATGGTCACAGGGTTTTCTTTTTTCAGGTACTTGCTGAAAATATCTCAAGAGATTTGCTGAGTTGTGAGGACGGAAATATGCTGTCGCGTTCTGACAGCCAGCAGAAACAATAGGACGCAGCCACTTTTCGGTCCTCAGCGCCACACTTCATGGGAACCACAGTGCCGTGTAAATAAGGGGAGGCGTAAAATTCCACATGTTGGAAGTTTCATTGTTATTGTAACAAAACACGCTTACGGATCCATTACAGACGGTGGAATTCGCTGCCTCATTTGCTTTGTCTTTTTATCCAAACAAGAGTATTTCAGTGGTTGATCAGCCATCATTTCTACAGGAAATTGTCATACCATAAACAAACAAAAAAAATCTCTGAAGTAACAAATGGTGAGGAATACCAACATAAAACATGGAGATGCTTTTGAAGCAAGTGAAATCTTACTTGCATGCTTTTCTATGATTTTAGCATTTAAAAATGTTAAAAATATATATCTTTGGCCAGAAGATGGCACTTGATCACATCATAAACTGAAAAGATTTTATATTTTATCCTCTGAGGATAACTGTTGGCAACAATTGACTTAGATTTGACAGGATTGCCCAAAACGTAGAAGGATCCCTAAAATAAAAAAAGAAAGCAATGCTGAAAATCAATTTGAACTGTTTTTGTGAGATATATACCAGAGCGCATAATCAGGCAGATGATGAGGCTTTAGGCTGATATCACAGAGGCCAACATATCCTAAATAGGGTAAAAATACACAAACACACACTCTCAGATCAAAAACTACTGTGAAGGCCTACAATAACCGAGCAAGTAGAAAAAAAAAATGAGGACATGGCCTCAGCGCAGATAATGGATAACACATGTTATTGGCTGTGCAGTATCTTACAGTCATGGAAAATATGAGAAATAAGGAGTGCAGCAGAGCCAAGCCGCTGTTGGCCCCTACTGCAACCAAACAAGGCCACTCATGAATCCATCACTTTAAGACTTCCATTTTCTGAGCACACCTGCACTATCAGAACACCAAATCTAAGGGGGTAATGTTCCTGAGATCCAAATTGCTGATAGGAAGTTTTATAATAACCAGATGTCTGCTTGGTGGGTTTCGACTGCGGTCTGATTTGTTGGGGGAGGAAATAAAAAGGCTCTCTACCTTAGTTGGTCAATGTAAACAAGTCCTGCTGTTCTTTTTGTTGCCTTTTTGGCTCTTATTTCATGTTAGCAGCTTTAGACCCATCTTCAAATTACTATTTATTGTAGAGATTAGAAAAGGGCTGTTGCTAACTGCTGCTCTGAGGTACTGGGTCTGTGTATTAGAAACAATCAATGCAATCAGACAGATCTTTAGCTATAATAGTTCCAAGTTCCAGGTCTTGATCAATTAAGGTGTTCCTCAAGGTTCTGTTTTGGGACCCTTGTTGTTTCTATATGCATTCTCCTTCTTCAGCACATTTTTAGAACTTTTATACGTTATAATACGCTTTAAATCTGACCTTTTCTTTTCTTTTATTCCTAATAAAAGTGCAAAGATTATCAAAAATGGGACGCCTGAAAATCTTCAACTAAGACAAAAGAACATTTGTTCAGACACCAGATGCAATGAAATACTTGCTCCTTTAGTGTATACTATATCTTCCGAAACCTTGGGGTATAATCTGAGTGAAGACGTATGCGAGATGTCCCTCGTTAAGCTAGGATTCTCTAGGAAGATAAAAAACAGGATGAAAAAAAATTGAGCTCCAGTTTCATGGTGATAACAGAAAGTTATTATACATGTGCAGATTTCATCAAGACTTCATTAAGCAGATTTGTCATGTATGTGCCTACATAAAACATCCCTGAAGTACCTAAAGGTTGTTCAAAGAGCCTCTATCTGGTTTTTGATATCAAGTCATCCAGGTTTTCATGTCACATAGCTTCTATGCTGTACAGGAAAGTACAGCATAAGTTTTTTTTTGTTTTTTTATACTGTACTCTAAATGAACAAGCAGTCAGCAACATCAGCTCCATGACTGTAGAATTAGGAAAAACTCTGAACTTCCCAATCTATTCATTGTTTTTTTAATGAAAAAAAGGCAAAAGACCCAACAGCTTCAACTTAATCTGAAGAAAGAAGAAGAAAAATCATCTATTTTTCCTGGTTTGCACTGGGGTAAACAAGTAAGCTCAGAAATGCTACGGCACCAATCTGTGTACCAAGTATGTTTGCACTTATTTAAAGGCCTGTTTCAGTTTATAAAATGTTGCACGCAGCAACTTATTTATGAATGTGTTCCTCAGTAAATGTTTCAGTATTAGTCAATGGAAATTATGCCCTGCTGGGTCCCTCTTTATAAACAGGTTTGATCTTCAAATTAAGAACACTGCGTTATGGTGAAGGCAGTAACATTGTGAAAAAAGATGTCAGAAGCTGTAGACCAATATTCCTGCCCATGGGGATGAGTGAATGTTTTGTAGACGTCATAATGCCTCTCTGGTTGCGTCTGCCTTTGGTTTTATTTCTGTGCTTTAAACTTACAAGTTTCTCAAAGAGACCCTTAAAAGAAGGACCTTTTCATGCATATTTGGCAGCAGCGTCCCTCTGAGCTGCCAGAGAACCACATTCTTTTTATGGAATAGAAGGAGGCAAGAAAAGAGAAGAAAGAAAGTAGGAGACATGAGCAAAAGAAGGAAAGAAAGAGGGAAAAGCTTCACATACCACAACTCCCCAAACTCAACAATCTATTTGGTTCGTTTAGACGACCTCACAGTCTGTCCAGCTACCAGACCACATTCCATAAACGAGCAACGCACAAACTTGCATTATGCCCTGCATTGAGTTAGTAGCACATGATGTGTAAACTACTTTATTCAACATGCATGTGTTTTTATAAAACAAAAAACTGGACGAAAGACTGAGCGGTGACTGTTGGTTAAAAATGACTCATCACAAAACCAGAGTTCAGTAATAGTCATTGTGACAAGCTTCTTTCTTTGGACCTATACCAAAAATGACAACTGCATTTCCATCCACTGTTCTTGTTTACATGTTTAAAATAAGTTTACATTTACTAGCATAATATTATTGTATGTACAGAGTGGTTTCCACAAAGGTTTTTATAACCAATAGCAGAGCCATCCATCTGTGCTGAAACAAATGTGCCATTAATGCCAGGGTCCAGACACCAAGAGCAAGTTCCAAGTCATGCGGTCTAAACTTTCACAGACTTGGCCTTCCTCTAATATTTATCTGTGCATATTCACGACCACAGAGAGTCAGATTAACTGACTGCGGTGCAGAAGTGTTTCCTGTTTTGGGCTCAGCCACATCCACAGAAGTTCTGCAGTCCCTCACCGGTGTTGGCTGCTGCTGCTGCACACCCGTTGGCTGCTAAGTCATAGTTTTGTTTAAAGATTCTTCATCATGAAGGAGATAATTACAACACATCCCTCATAATTTTGTTCTGCATTATTAATTTTTTTTTAGCAATGCAAACTTAGTGCCGTTCTCATTTTGTGGCTTCTGCAGACTAGATGGAGAAATATTACTACAGACCTACAGCCTTGGCTCAGCCAAAAGTACCACAATTTAAAACAGAAATCCCTAAATAGTTATGTGATAACTTTGAAATAAATATGATGAATACTTTAATGTATTCGTTGCATGTGGAAATCAGTTCAAATTTGAACAGTGTGCTAAAAATATAATAATTTCAATACTTATTTAAACATTTCAGGGTCTTCATCAAAGTTACTGGGTGTGGCTAATACTGAGAGCAGGCGATTTGCTGCGCAAATTCACCAACCAAATGTGATTCTATTTAACACAAGCTATCGTGAAATGTCAAATTATTTCAAGGTCGACTTTAGCACATGAAATATGACATCACACTACAGAAATAATAAAGGCTTTTAAGGCTTTGAAACATTGGTTTGTGTCAATCTATACATCTCACTGAAATGAGTTACTGAAATAAGTTAACTTCTCATTAATAGCCTAATTTATTTTACGGGTCTATACAAGAATTTGACAAATGAATTACTGGTTGGATTGTGGCACTTTCAAATATTGATGCAAGATAAAAGCCTTAAAAGTTGGAATTAAATACAGTCAGGTGTTTTTTGAGTTTTAATTAGAAAGTAAAGTTAGTCGGCCCAGATTTATGTACCTTAACTTAAAGATACATCAATCCAATGAACTAAATATTTCAGATTGAATTTTATTTTGATTTTTGGAGAATTCTCCTTGTTTTTAGTGGTGTCTTAGTTTAAAATAAAATCCCTCCTGGCTCCCGGACTTGAGTCGCCCTGCGAATTCACTTAAGTTTTTCCATCACAACAGTTTAATCTGAAAAACTGAGTCTCACAGGTCACCAGCATGCCTTAAAATTTCCATTAAGCATAGGACAAACCAACAGGCAGCCTGGGTGTGGTGCCCACATAAAAATAGACCGACTTTACTAAACAGGCTCTACTTAAAATACTTTTTTAAACCAGGTCACAAAAAAAGATTACTAGCAAGACATGAACTTCAAATTTGACTTCTTGAAGCTTAAGCAACTTGGTAAATGCTTTAAGTTTTTCAATCATTTAGTCCAGATGTTTTGCTGGGGCCCCTCTAAAAGTGATGTTGTAAACTATAATGACCCCACGCTCAAGGCTTGACAGTGTCAACATAAGTTGTCTAACCTGACTTCATGAACCCAGTGACCTGAGCTTAAAGTGGGTTGAACATAACCGATATCTACAACAAAAGAGCAAGCAGGGGATTTCAGGAGAATTTCTTCCTGATATGAGAGCAGCCCCCACTTAGAGAGTGAAATGTAAAAATATATCTATACTTGGACCAATCTTTTACAGATGCTGTTAGAAGTTGTAAAAAAAAAAAAAACATATGTGCATTACATTTGAACCTCTGTTTTAATTTTACTAAAATAGTTATAGCAAGTTATTTATTCTCCTGTTGAGTAACCCTCATGCAATATTTCACAGTCTGCAAACCATCAAATGCAAGACTGCAGAAATATGGAGCAGTCTTTAGGTTGGCAAAACGTGGCTTCTGTTCTCACATCCCTCGTGTTTTTCACACCTCACCCTCAGAGATATTGACACTGGGTGTGAGAACCCGGTTTGAGCCAGGAAACACTGATTCATAGAGCCATCCTTATGACAGTGGGCGGCTAAGCATCTTTGCACCACATCTAGAAGATAAAAAATAAATGAGTTACATCATGTATGTGGTGCTAATCTGATCTCTTTTTTTCTGTTTCCAAATAGTCACAAATTGGCATAACTGTTTGGGAAACATGAAGCAATAGAGATAATCACTGTGTTCTCTTATCTAATCGTACATGTTTTATACTTTCTGAACAAGCTATTCTATTCTTTGAATTGAATTTTATTTGTCAAACAGACAGAAATTCATTTGTTATGGTGAAATCATGTATTCCTCCGTTGATTGGGTCCCACAAGACTCCGTTCTTGAAACAACTATGTTCACATTTTATAATAAGGATTTCTCAAATATTTGCAGATGTGTCCAAAAAATGTCCAAGACACATCTTTGATTGTTGCATAGACTCTAAGTCACATACAGGATGGTCTTTTTCTTAATACTTTTGCTGTACTATAATCAGGAACATGTTATTGAGGCAGCATTGTTTAATTATGATGATCATATCAACTGATTAATTTTCCTGGCACTTTTCTTACCATAATGTTGCCCCAGACTGCCAAACTTTTTCATCCTTAATTCTAGACCCAATAAGATTGTAATGTTGATGCGTTGCATCTTCATTCTATACTTTTCCACATGTTTGTTATTGCATAACCGGCTGGTCGTTCTGAAATTGATTTAATCATAATATCCGTTCAAGAAAACTTTAAAAGCTGTTAATTAAAAGTCTTTGTCATAGCACCTTTTGGAAGACAGAAGACTGGCAAAGTGACTTTAAGGGCGTTTATATTCCATCTTTAAAGGCTCATTATTAATGATATACAAAAAAATATCTCATCTGAACATCAAACCTTTACGTATTTAACACTACTGTGTTGTTAAGCATTGTTGTCTTCAGTCCTTCTGGCTTTAATGTGTTTTTTTGTTTTAATTAACACTAGCCACTTGTCTGACAGGTTTAAAAATTTTTACTCTGTTCATTTATGTGCACTCTCATTTAAATCAATTAATAAAAATTTAAAATATGGAACAAAATGTTCTGTGGAGGCTCTGGTTCTCCATTATCACGTACCTCAACATCCTGCAGGCTGAAGTCGTTCTGGTCTTTAAAGTTAGCGGCCCCGACACTCAGCTCCATCAGCATCTTGGCAATCTCAGGCTTTATTGCTGCAGTCAGCCTGCTGGCCGCCTCCATGACGTGTTCCTGCACGTCCTTCAGTTGCATAGCTGCTTTGGAATAGTGAGAGTTCCTGAACACGCTGCTGAACAGGTCTGTAAGGAAGGCGCTGGCCCTGCAGAACACGTTGAGAGCATCCAGATATTTGGAGATGCCTTGCTGGATGTCGGCAACGGCGGTCGTGGTGCCAGAGCCAGGTGGGTGGCAGCTGCCAGGAATGCCCACCCCAGTGCCCATAGGTGAAGAAGTCAGAGAGGCGCTCAGGGTCCGGCTCAGCTCAGGCATCTGGTACTGCTGGTGCTGCTGCACTTTCTGCTTGGACCCGCCAAGCAAAAAGCGACGCTTGTAGTCCATTTTACTTTCCTGTGCACTACAACAATACATAGGTGGTGCAACAGCACCGGAAGCTCCTGTCTTTCGTCGTCTGTTTCCCACAGAAAGCAGTCTGGGCCGGTCTCACAAAAACACTCAGTCCGAGAGTCTTTCAACTGGTCAAGTTAAGTCGAGAGACAGCTCAAGGATTCCACCTGCCAGAGGTTCATCTTAGTGTGCCTTGTGAAGTGGCAATAAAAAAAAAATGCAAAAAAGTGTGACTGAAAGCCGACAGGCTGAGTAAAATGTTTACATGCAGCCCTGCTGCAGATTCTTCATGCCTGGCTTAGAGAACAAGACACACCCCAGCCTCTCGGTTTCCAGCTTCAAAAAAACCTATCATAATAGAGAAGGAAAAGTATCACAGCAAAGTTTTAAAGTGCATTAACTTTCCTTCAGAATGGGAAAAATATTTCCAATACAGTATACAACATTCACATATGTATTTACATATATAATCTTATACCAGCTTTACACTAGTAAAAGTAGAAAACATGTTTAAAAGCCAAAAGCAAAAAGAAAAGAAAAAAAAAATGCATCCATGGAAAAAGACACACTGGTCAACAGCACAAAAGGGGAAAAAATGACTTCTTAAAAAAACAAATAAATTCTGGAGTCAGAAGATGCGACTGTTTTGTTTTCAGTGGGAAGCAAAAAGGCAGACAGATCCAGTCCGTCTCAAATCCTTTTCACGAATCAGGACGCTGCAGGCAGTGAGCGCGCGGCCAGCTGTTGGCTCTGTCTGCCTGTCTGAAGTCTCCCAGCAGCGTCCCGGTGTCTTCCCCGTCTGCTGGCTGAGGTAGTTATTACCCACGGAGGAAACAAGTGTGCTTCCAGATCTTGCCGTTTTCTGCGGATGCAGATTAGAGCGACGAAAGCACAAATGTATCTGTAAGGCCTCTAGGTCATCTCCTGAGGGAGGAAAAAGGGCAGAGCAAGAGAAGATAGGGTGAGCATCAAGTCAGAGAGGAAGGATGAGCTTCAATCTCATCTGCTTCACTGGTGCATAAAAAAAATAAACTCAGAAATATTAATTATGTAATCACAATTATGAGCCGGCAAGCACACTTGTAAATAAGTAGCTTTAAAAAAATAATTTATGGAAAGCCTGTATGAAAAAAATATTTTTAGAAAAACAGAACTGAGATAAAAGTCTGACGTGGATGGAAACTCTTCATTTCACAAGAGAATCTTAACAATACAGTCATCCATTTTCATCTGTTTTGCAAGAGTTTTGTTCCCTTTTTTTGCTGAAAGACAAAACACACTCCTCATACTATATCCACCAATCATTCAACATTTTATATCTAAATTCACAATACAACAACTTCCGACAGAACCACAACAAATAATTCTAATCTACTGCAATATGATGTAAAGTCTATACGTTTGCTTTATTAAACAAGGAGGTATACAGCAGAATGGCTTAAGTCCTAATTCTATGAGCTTTGCACTAATATCTTATTACAGTTGTGGTTTTAATGTTGTGCATTTCCAGACGATTACCAACATCTTTTTACATCTACGCAAGAAAAAAACACTAAAAACTTTCAAGCAGTGTCTGATTTAGCAGAAAGCAGCTGCAGAGACATTCCTGCAAAACACCATTGTTGGAAATCACTGTGGGGTCTTTGAGTTTTACTTGGTGGGAGTCACAATACTCCCATTCTCACTCATCCATCTCACTCTGGCCTCTTCACTTGATTAGAAATATACTACTTTATACTGCCGATACCAAACGGGGTTCAATCTCAGTGTTTTTTTAAAAAATGCAACTCAAATCTAACAACAAATACAAATTTTGTATTTTGTATTTTGTATCCACAAAACGTGGATCATACAAATTTGTGGTTTGTATGAGTGATGAAAGATTTTCTGAACCAAAAACCTTTTTGTCAACACTGTTCTTTTTCTCTTTGCTGCAGATATTTCACTCTTAGTCATACTACACAGTAAAAAAATACTGAGTTATTGGTTAATATTCTATAGAATATAACTGCAAACCATCCAGTCACCGAATACCAGGGTTATTATCGCTCAGTGGAAAACAGACCGTTATCTTCAGACGCCACGCTTGGAGCTCCCATGTTTGGTTACAAGTTAGAAAAAGTAACTTGTGGAAAAAGAACACCACCCCAATTTGATAACACCATACTGTGAGCTAAGCAGCTGTGTGGTCGTCCAACATGTGCAACAGCTTCCATTACACATCTCCACCAGAATGCTCCTGACCTCTAAACCTCACTTCCTTTTACAAACAGGGGCTATGGCAAGCAAAAAGAAAAAAAACAAAAAAATCAGGCCAGCCTTATCTGTCTGGGACCAGCACCGAGGGAAACCACTGACCTTTTGAATGGATGGGGAAACATGTTTTCTACTGCAAAAGTGTTGCTTTGCGTCCCAATTATTATTTTTAAAAGTTTCTTCCAGGATACCTCAGTTACAGACACAATTAACCCTGATGTGAGCAGCATTATTGTTGTTTTGGTCTGCCTGTCATTCATTATCCAAACACACAGGATGTACTGGTCCAACAGGCCACATTAGTGCCATTATATATTTTGACAAAACGTGGATCAGATATCAAATGAATGCAATGCTTCAGGTTACATTTCAGGCAACACAAGATGATTTTTTATCTAATCAGAAGACCTTTCCCAATCCAACTATATTACAGCTGTACTACAGCTATATCCTTTTCATTGCATCTTAAAATTATTTATTAAAACGAGATGATCCAAACAAGGACAGGAGTGTGTGATGGATAATACTGTAAAGGTGTCAAACAGAAGAAAATTCTGACCATTTAAAAAAAAAAATTGAGGATATCACCACCAGATTTCTACATATTCATAAAGCTGAATGATATTTTATAGGTAAAACAAACAAGCAGCTAAAAGATTTAAAAATTCCACATAATTAAAACCAACATATCCACACAATAAAGACTCAAAACTGATTGCAGTAGCTGCAAAATGTGGATTTTTATTTTCCTGCCAGGACATGGACAAAGATTAATGAACAATTATTAAGGTGGTTGACAATTCAACTTGAGGGATTAGCAATTTGGGTGCAATTACAAAGAAGTTTATTCTGAGACTCAGGGCAGTTATCTGGTGCAAGAGTTCAGGCTTTTTAATCCCTAGGATTACAGGCACAGTCAGAATCTGCAAGGTGCCCCACAACGCCTGCTGGTTGACATAGTTAATAGGATATTAGCCTTCACAAGGTAAACAGTAAACCAGAGCACATTCCCCAGATAAAAAATAATATCAAGCAAATAATAAATAAAAGATAAGTTATTCCTGTTGTCAAACATTAACGTACATTTATATGACTGATTTAATCTAACAAGTGGTTCTGAAGACACAGCAGTGTCACCTTCCCAATGAGAGGACAATGTTACAACAAGGGAAAATAAAAAGAAATTCAAGCCATCAAACACAGAGAGATAACAAACAACACTCTTGGTAAGGAAATATAAATAAAACAATTCCCCACAATATTTGAAAGGCTGTTAAAGCACCTGTCACCTGAGCTATTGCTGAAGATTAATCAAAGCAGGTAACCCTGGGATACATGTTTGTTCAAAAGGGGAGAACAAATCACCATGAAAGGCTCAGAGTTGGAGCCCCTTCATTGTCACAGATTCTTTTAACACGTGGTAAACAATCTTCCCCTAACAATGTTAGCTAATCTTTAAAATAAAAAACAAATACACACCCAGTTTTATTACATGGTTCAAAGCTTTAACAATCCAAGTCACAGTCCATTAAGCTTGAACACAGCAAGATTTTTTTTGTGAAGAGAATTCTACACTTCCTGTAGGCAACCTTATTAGAGAGTGTCAGTGGTCTACATTTCCGGCATAATACAAAACCTCGTTAGCAGAGGTTATCCCATAACAAGACGACATGGTATCAATATTAATGAAGCCTTTTGGCTTCTCAGAATTGCTCTGTCGTCTCCCAGCCTCCTGTTGCAGAGCTCACACCCAAACAAACACGTGTGATGGCAGCGTCTCTTCGGATGCAGTGGAACATTGCCAGCCCACTTCAACATCCCCCCTTGAACTGGAGCTGCTTGGGGCTAATGTTAGCACTATTTCCCCCCCACTCATCGACGTACATGTCAGCTGCTCGACTTCGACAGGAAGGGGGGGTTAGGTTTCCCTCAGCCAGCTCCCTGTCGCCACCAACAAAAACCTCAAGCATAGAGTGACACCAGACATGGGTATAAGTATGTAGTAAACCTCGTACCAAGAATGATTTCCTCCTGCTTAAATATATAGGTGTCTGCTTAAAGTAGTGCGAGTCTAGCAACAAGCTTCAAAAATGTCTGAGGGCACCTGAAGGCTTGGTCCCAACCAAGACTGCCTGACAAAAATTTATAAAATTAGAGGTGCGCTAATTAACTCACAAGAGATGATTTGCAAATTTTCTCCTCATCAATTGGAGCTACTTTGTGTTATAAATCTGAGCAAACAATGGTCAGGGGTTCCTCAAGGATGCATTCTCAAACCACTTTTATTCAATAAAAATACACTCCCCTAGATCAAATTATGGAGAACTACATCATCTCTTTTAAAACGTATGCTGAGAACAAAGACACTGATTTCAGAATCTCTTGGCCTGTTATGAAAACAAATATCCCTAGAAGTTAAATTGTTGTTTGGAGACCATCTTAAAGTAATATATTGATAATGACATTAAGCAAATAAAAAGCACACACAACGGAAACCATAAGTAAGATGGATTATAATGCCTCAGCAAACAAAATTGATCTCAAAAGATATTAATAATCACAATGGAAGTTGAAGTCATTTTAATTTTAATTGATTAATCGCAACAGGCTGAAATGTCAGTCTAATACGATCAGTCATTGTGTCCTTAATATTAAAGATGAGTCAAAATGTTCTCCCATTTAATGAAGACGGAAGTCACTAATATCGCTTCCAATAATGAAGGATAGAAATCAGCACAAAACTACAGTCTACATCTGCATAGTAGTCAAATATGTTAAATATTGTAACATCCATATCTGCCTCTGTTAAAGATCAATTTGCCAGCTGCAGCCTGTCAGATTAAAACACTAAAATTGTATCACAATAGTTCTTACATTTCTGCACCCCTTGTTTGTTGAAAGGTACGTTTTGAAATCCTGTTGTTTTAAATGGTGCTTGGTTGCTTATTTAGAGTTGCTTGTCAGGTATGACTCATTGAGACCCCTAAAGACATCAGAGACCTATTAACCTAGTTTTTCCAGGACTAGAAATGCTCCTCAGCTCCAAGCAGTTGGGCTTATGTACGGCTGTTAAGTCACAAGAAGGTGGCCTCATAGGTGGAGATGGGGCAGCTGTTACAAATGCTGACAGCTTCTTATCCATCTGCCACTGTGAGGCAAACACAAGCCCTCAGATGATTTAACCACAGGGCCAACATTAGCTCTCTCACGAAGTCTATTTTGGCCTTCACGGGCAAAACAGCTGCCCTAGAATCCACACTGCACTGTTTTTAGATGCTGCAAAAGGTTCAGTTCAAAGTTAAAAAAAAAAGGTTCTCCTCTACATCTGTTGTCAATGAAGCAAAGGAATGCAATTCCCCAGAAGCCTCTTCATGTGGATTCAAACAAACACAAAAAGCAGTGAAGAAGAAACATTAAGTGTGAAACCTTGCTGCAAAGTATCAAGATCAGAACAAATATGCATCAATGTAGTAACTACCTTTGGAAAGCAAAGGCGGAAAGACGGGCATATTTGGCAGGAGAAGCTTTACTGGAGGAATTCGGAGCACAAAAAGGTCACAGTAATGTCTGACAATCAGCAGACAGGTCAAGGAGGTCAGTCCAAATGACAGGACAAGTGCCGTGAGCAACTGTGTGACAGGAGTGGAGCCAGGCTCCTTCTTGCCCACAAAACACAAGGAGTGTATTGTAGCAGGTCCAGTCTCCTCATACCAGCACATAGGAAAAAAAACAGACTTGTACATGCAGCTGCACAACTTTGTGAGAAGACAAGAAGGAAAAGGCCTTGGCTGCTATAAAATATTAAACAAGAATTGATTTTTTTGTAGTCAGCGTTGTGCTTTTTCTGGATTTTAGTTTCGATGCTTCTTGTTCAGATTTGGTTTTACTCAAACAAATTCTGCTTTTATCTGATTTCTGTCTTGCAGTTTGGAACTAAAAATAAATTTCTTGAAGCTCTCTGATCCTAAACCCGTTCTACTTGCTTTTAATGAAGCTCAACCTTTTTTTATTTTGGTAAACCAGACATAAAGAGAGAAACTGTTTGTAGTGCTGCAAAAGACCATCTGTTGAAAATGTTCAGCTTTGATTTAGTAAATAACAATAGACTAGCAAGGAATGGTATGTAGAACAATTGACAGGGGCACAAAGAAACACCACCTGATAACGTCGCGTCAGATTTGAAACCAACCTGCATATTTGAATAAAGCATAAATGTCTGTCACCATTCACCAGTGAGCAAACAGAATAATCTCTGATATCCTCTCTAAATAGCAGTGTACAATAGAGTGTGCTTAGCATGCTCAACCAGTGGATTTCAACAAGTGAGAGCTGTGATGAAAGGCTCTGACGTCAGATCCATTCATGAAAGTCTGGTGGTGGTCTATGGGGATGAAAATGCTTCTCTCAGCCCATGTCGAGCAGGCTGTATTCTGGAGTTACAATTGGTGTTGCATTCCAGCCACCAGGGAGCTATATTTTAAACCAGGACAAAACTACACCGCAGATGTATTCTTACACTTTCTTAAAGGCCTAGTGAGTCACTAAAGTCTAAGGAATTTATAAGCTCCATTGACTTTTGCTGAGCCCGAACTCAAATATGCTTAAAAAAAAAAAGCATAAACGTTGCAGTGTTTACCGCAGGGGTTAATGAAGATAAGTATCACATTCTCAGAGAGCAGCCCGGATTCTTGTTCTGCAGTATTCGGTCATCTCCGATGCACGAGCAGTCACGCATTTCTCTGAGAACATTTGACTGCAGGGCAAATAGCCGACCACAAGCTAACACTGAATCGGTCTCCCAGGAGATGAGGGAGATTTCCCAGGCCACAAGCCTTCACCCCCCCACCCTATCTATAAACCCTCTTGCTGCTTCACTGTGTGGACTAGTGTCTTCTTTATGCCTTGGAAAATTCTCGTTATGTGAAGGAGTAGAGAGGTATAGAGGGCATTAACCGAATGCCCCAGCCAAAAGGCCCATGGTTACTCTGGAGGGTCTGCAGAGAGCTATGGCTCAGGTTTGACAACCTTCAGTTATGCACTCCAAATGTCAGCTTTTATGATTCCAGCCATGTATGGGGAACAAAGAGAAAGCCGGCGCCCCATATCACCCTGAACACACCTTCACCCCTATACTAACTTTCAAATTACAGTTTAAGGTGAAACTAAAGCCCCTTTAGGTCCTAAACATATGGCCAAAGCTACAATAGACGGGTTTAAAATAAACCATATTTGTATGCTAGAGTGGCACAGTCAAATTCCAGACCTCCTGCTTCTGAATAGCATGTTTATTTCTACGCATTAAATACTTGGTTGAGACTCCTTTTGCATGAATTAGTGTATCAATGCGGCGTGACATAGAGACGAGCAGTCTGTGGTTCGGTGTAATTGAAGCCCAGGTTGTTTTGATAGCGACCTTCGGATCATCTGCATCGTTGGTTCTCGTGTCTCATCTTCCTCTTGACAGATCAGGCCAGTTCACTGTCCAATGAATCACAGTCAACAACACCTTGGTCATTGAACCAGCTTTCGGTACCTTTGACAGTGTGGGCAGGGGCAAAGTCCTGTTCGAAAATGAAATCATATCCATAAAGCTTGAAGCAGAAGGAAGTATTAAGTGCTCTAATATTTCCTGGTATATGGCTGCTGTGATTGTGGACTTCAAGAAAAACACATCATCACATCATCAACAACAGCAGACGGCATGGCACCCCAAACCATCACAGACTGTGGATATTTCACACACAGGCAACAGGAAAGCACGTTTTCTCAAGACTTCACAGTCACCTGTATAATCTAACTAACCAATAGTCCAATTCTCTTCTTTCCTTAGTAGCCGATGTGTGGGATTCGTCTGTTCTTTGTGGTTCTTGATGCACAGACTACAACTTCAGTCCACACCTTAGAAGCTCCCCCAAATTCTTGAATTTTCCTATTCCTGCCACACTGTCTTCCACCAACTTTTTGTTCTTTGAACAACCAGCTTCTTTAACAATGACTTTTTGTTGCTTACCCTCCTTATGGAAGGTGGCAGTGACCGTTTTCTGGGCATTTGCTAAATCAGCAGTCTTCCCCATGGTTGTGTAGCCTACTGACCCAGACTGAGAGACCATTTAGAGGCTCAGGAAACCTTTGCAGATGTTTGGAGTTAGCTACCTGATTAGGGTGTAACACCATCTGTTTCCTGGACTTTTTCAAATGTTCTGAGGCAGTGAATTTGGGATTTTCATTTTCGGTAAGCCGTCCTCATCAAAATTACTAAATAAAAGTTTGAAACATCTTGCTCAATGTGTAATAAATCTCTAAAACATTCATTTTCTGAGAAAAAGAAATATTGAACTTTTCATGAGATGCAAAGTATCTTCCACTTTTCAACCATGTTCTACTTTGTAGATTCCCATAAAATACATTGAAGCTTATGACAAAATGTGAAAGAGTTCAAGCAGCACAAATACTTTTGAGAGCCACTGAATGCCAGAGCTGAAGGCCTCGCGTTTCAACAATTTCCAACAGTCTTTCAAGTTAGATAGTTGTGTTGAAATCAAGCATCAAAGCACAGAATTCATGAAACATTGACGCCTTGAAGGTGAACCAAGGTAGCTGCTTCGTAATGCCAATCATGCTGCTTTTACAAAGAAAACACTTATGTGCTGTCCAAAGGTACATTCAAAGCAAATTTGACAGAACATTGTGAGTGTCACTTTGAAAGATGTCTTAATTAAAAGAAAATGCTTCCTTTAACACAATGTTTTCTGGAAGAAGTCCTTTTCTGTTGGTAAAAATATTGGCAAAAGTTAGGAAACCAAATCTGGAACACTTGATTCAGTACTGCTAAGGAATTCAAAATACCAACATGACCTGATTTACCCGCCCGACCCACCCACTCCATCTCCCACAGGAGACGCCACAGCAGAAGTCACCTGTATAATCTTAAACCGTGCACCAACAATAACACTAGAAAGCTCTTTTGTTTAAGGAAGCATCCCTGGAACTCCACCCGAGGCAAGCGCAAACAGTAATCTTGTGACTGTTTGCGCATGTTGACTTCCTCACACATGCATCCGGATTGAATAGAAGACTGAGGAAAAGTGTCACTTCCAGTCGTATCACATGCTGGTGGAAAAACATGAGGCTGAGCAGCACTCCAACAGCTAACGCGGGCCTAACCTTTCAGACGACTGTGCCACCAAACACACTGAGCTTAAGCAGAGACAGGAATTTTATAGAGCCACGCACGTACTTCCATGACGACACAACTGAGCCAGATGTCAACACAAGCAGTTCGCTCGCGGCTTTTATGGAGGTGCACCAGCTTGCCAAATCCAACAAAAACAAGGAAATGCCTCTATCCTTGAGAGCTTTATCTCATGCCAAATCTAGGTGTTCCATTTTGGCATCAATTAAAACTAAAACTGACTTATGATTAATATAGTATTACACTAAATTTAGTCTAAAAGTAGAAACAGGCCTTACACTGACCAGGCAACCTCACAGTCATTTACTTTTTGACAGTGGGAGGAAACTGGAGTATCTGCATGGTGGCACAGTTGTTAGGACTGGTACCTTACAACAAGAAAGTCCAGGAATCAGATCCCTGCTAGGGCCTTTCTGTATGCCGTTATTCTCTCCATGCATGCATATATTCTTTCAATCATAAAAATGTTTACTAGATCAATTCTTCAATATCTGTTAGGAAAATCATAGCTGCTTGCAATAACTAACATTTCCTTAAAACAACTAAAAAGGAAAAATCTGCAATCAGTATGATCACAAGAAAGCTCCTAGGTGTAGATTAGTGTATTGGCTTACACAAGATTCTCATGTTATAATTACCTCAAAAAGAAAAATGTGTGTATTGATAAAAAATTTTTAAATAAAAAATTTGAAACTGGACATAGCTGCTTCAATTTAAAGCAGAAAAGCGACAATTATTCCTTCTACATTAAGCATTACTATGCTTAGGATAATTATGCCAATGACATTTATTTATTTTTGATTTACAAGAGGTTAGATAAAAACAAATAAATACTTTCTAAATTTAGCAGTTTCGAATATTCTGAGCTTAGTGCTCAGAATATTACACTTTTTTCAGTTCTGCTCTTCAAAGGGTGACAAGTATAAAAACCTACACTTTAACATCAAGAGACTATACTAGCAATACATGTCCAACAATGGTGAACTTTTTGTTATACAAAAACAATTATATGATGCTTAAAATGCAAATACAAAACTATAGTGAAAACATCATGCTTACTAAAAATACAAAAGTGCAAAGAAAATTTGTTTCATAAAAACAAAATGGTGATGGAGGCAAACATCTGTTAGTTAAATAGTACATGAGATATAAAGTAAAATCATACAAATCCAAATTAATTTTCAATAAGGAGAAGATTATTTGACTAAAAATTATCACATGGACCCACCTTACAACTCCTACTGACTGCATCACAAGCTACTGAAACAAGAGCTCTAACCTTCAAAATGTTTAATCAGTCCACTAACCAAGGCTTTTACCTTAAAAATAAGAAGTGACGGGTGGGAGTCCGTGTTATTTTGCAATTGGAGATATTTCCAAACGACAAACTTTCTCATTCTTTTCAGCCAACTAATCAGAAAATCCACACTGTTGGAGGAAAAAACTTCTGTCAGTTTGGCATCCCATTAAATCCACTTTATTATGCCATAGAAAATGTTCCACAGAAAACCTTTAAGTTTAGAGATCTTGGAATACTTTGATACTGGCCGGTGCATAGTCTGTAACAACTGGTGGATTTTTTAATAATCCCACTTCAACAAGGTGTGAATGGTGTGAAGCACATGGTGTGAAGCAGTGGCGCAACTACACATTATTCAGGTGGATGCGAAAACATAAACTGGTGCCCCCCCTTCATCCCCCTCCCAGGGAAGGAGCGTTAGGGTAAAGGAGCGACGCCCCATGCGACGATACATGGAGGGTAAAACTCCTACATTTACCTCGTTATGTGCGTGAGGGGAAGGAGCGAAAGGCGCGCTGAAGCCTATGGGAAAACATCATCGGCGCGTCGCCCCCTCCAGACAGTGTTTTGGCGCCCCCTCTGGTGCTGCGCCCCTATGCGTTGCATACGCTGCGTACCCACTTTTTGCTCCACTGGTATGAAGAAAAACTAAAGTAGATTCTACAACTCCACAAAAAGGACTTTATTGCATATGCAATTGCTTCAAATGCAGAACTACTACTATTTGCACATTTCTAAGCGATGCTCTGCATTATTCTTCGCAGTGAAAAACAGCCAAATAAGTCCCTAGGCCTTGTGGTGCACATTCCAGATACCGATCTATGATATCAGCGCATATTTTAACACCTGTAAGGCACTGCTACTCTCTACATGTGACTTAAACCAGCAAGGGCTCTCCCGCGACGACACCACCTAATACTACGGCTTAATCCTAAATCTTCAGCTAAGCACACAGACCAACTGTTTTATTGAACTTGTTGTCCAAAAACGCTCCTTTTGCGACAAGATCACTATTTAGCAGGACGGTGTGAGAGAATCCCCCGCCCCCCCGCCCCCCTTCCTCCAGCCCCAAGCGCTCCAAGCCGGTTTCACCGAAACTCCCTGGGATGACATGGCACCAGTCATGGGAACACTATGTCGCAGCTATTAATAAGGCATTTTAACGCCCTAAATGCAGCGTCGCCGGGAAACGCTGCTGCGCTATCAGTGCATCATTTGGGACAACCGTTTGAAGAGGCAGTGACAGCGGAACGCCGAGGCTTAAACACACACACACACACACACACACACACACACACACACACACACACCACCTCCATCTGATAGAAAAATATATATACATCTCCCCAATTCAGTTCCCCCCACAACCATCAGCCGACTAAAACTGTCAGCACGACAACAAAATGTGCCGCGACATGACGTAAGCCCAGGCTTTGTCACCCGTTTGAATAACGTTAACCTACATCTCGGGTTTTTCCTCGACTGGTCGTTGCCGATAGCGGCACATAACTTCAGACCGAGGTCGCCCAGCTCCGTTATCGGACACAGACGCCTAGGTCTCGGTCGCTTGCTGAGGAGGACACGTCCTCTCGTATTTCCTGCTCTGCTTCGGCTAAACGTAATCAAGAAGTGGGTGAAATCCGAGGCAGTGTGTGTGTGTGTGTGTGTGTGTGTGTGTGTGTGTGTGTGTGTGTGTGTGTGTGTGTGTGTGTGTGTGTGTGTG
>CAEGAF010157159.1:0-23402 GCA_903067075.1 Micropoecilia bifurca
GAGTCCAACTCTCACCGGAAACGAGCCCGACTTACTGCCGGCAATGCGGACCAGACTCTGACACCGGTCATACAGGGACCTGACAGCCCGTTTCTTTGATTTTTGCACGTTAATATAGTTTAAACTTAAAGTGACAATAATTTGAGGCAATTTCAGCCCAGTATTCCACTTCCCAGTGGTAATTTTACAGTAGTTAACCACGCTAGACATCCAGACACCCCTTCTGTGATGTAATTTATTACCAACAGTGATTAATTAGAGTTAACAGTCTATATTGCACATTACTTGGTGAAGACCTTCCATCATTGGCTGGCATAAATCCCCCGTAATGTGCGGTGACGTGTGTGGGGATGGGCTGTGTGCATGATGAAGTGTTGTGTGCTGGATTCCCAGCAAAAAGCCCTCAGGATGCTCCTGTCCTAGCCAAAGTGATGACAGTTTAGTCAGTCTGTGAATACTTACTTATGGAAGTGAAACATCTGCTTTTATTGACTAAGCTGGCTCTATATCAGAGAAATTTTAGGCTCTGCTGCACTCTACGGGCTTTCATCAGATGCAGCGCTTGCAGTCTTCAGCTGCTGAAGCTCATTTATTGCCACACAATTAATTAAGCAAGTTGGAGAATTTTTTTTGGGGGGGGATAATTAGTTCCTATCACATATAATTCTCATAATGCAAAACGTATCAGTTAATAGTAGGAGATAACAAAATGGAACAATCAGAGCATTTAAAGTCACCTTTTTTCCCCCAACACTGCAGGAAAACAAGATTTAAAACGCTGCAATATGGAATAACTTCGCATTATGTTGTAATGTAATAAAACCAGGCTTGAGGATGTAATAAAACATTAAAACAGCATCATAATAATAGTACAATCAAATTTATCTTGTGTATTTAAGGACAGTATGAAATGGTCTGCCAGTGTAAATAGTAATTTTTCAAAAATAATAAGTAATTATTGACTTAATACAAGCTCTTATCTTTCTGAAAAGTTTCTTGTAAGTTAGTTTTGTCTTATTTCAAGTGTACAAAGATATTTGCACAAGATTAACCGCATGCATCACCACGTTAAAGTTGACAGCTCTAATTCGTACACTCATTCCCTTCCATTTACAGGTTAATACACAAAAAAAATCCCTTCTTTTACGTATTAAAACATACAAAAGGTTCATTTTGAGTCAAGAAAAAGTTAGTACTAGTGATTTGAAATACTAGTTCCATGACAGAATATGTTCCAAGTGAAATAATCTGCCACAGTATTTTTTTTTTATCAATATTCAGGAATTATTGTAAAGTTCTTTGTAAATTAGTTATGTCTAAATTCAATTGTCCAAAAATATCTGCACTAAAAACTAGACCAAAAACCTTTGGTAAGATTTTTTGTTTTTGCTGTGCATGAAAAATTCAGATTTTTACATTAATAACTCTCTTTTATATATTATGTCTCTTATTATTGTGACATTTAGAAATAAAAAAAAATGCTTACTTCAATCTTAGACAATGAGGGGGGAAAGAGTGAATGTGTCTTTGGTTTCAAATGTATTATTATCATTATATTTTTTATCTTATGAGCTGCACCCATTTGTTGTTGGAAGGGAACAAGAGTCTGACCTTGACAGGAAAACACAGTAAAACACAATGAATGTTTTGCATCACATCCTGCCTGATTGGCTAATCAATGCAAAAAAATGGGACAAAAACACATTCTGTTAGCGGAGAATTACCGATAGGAAACCTTGTAAAAGTGAATCCTTGCTGCACCATGATTTCTTTGACTTTTTTCCGTATAGCAGCTGCTGTCGGTACATAGCTGTGTGTAATTAAGGCCGACCCACGAGGTTGTAACACCAGTAACACCAAAGCCACTCCTGTCACTCCTGAGGACAATTTTTCTTTTCCTTTTTTGCTTCGTGAAATGTTGATGTGTTGTTGAGCTCGACCTTTTTATGCACTTAGGAACCATTTTATATGTGCAAAAAATAAAAAAAAAGGTCTTCAAAACCCTTTTTGCACATGTTTACCAGAGGGGGTTTTTATTCAAAGGCTCAAAATCACAGAAAGCTTCTTGGCCTCTTTGTGAAGTCGTTTTGGTGACTGACGTCAACGTGACTCAAAAGCTTGGAGAAGAGAAATTTGTAGTGAAATTAACAATTTATTCTAACGATTAATCGCTTGTTCTAATGATTAATTGAATGTTCTGATGATTAATCGATTCAGATAAAGAAATGGGCTCATTCTGCAGATTTCTAATTTATTCACTTTAACCTATTTTACACAAATACGTTTTTGAGTAAGAAAAAAACCCTCCAGTCCTTTAGCTACAATTGATCATTTCTCGCAAAAACGCATCTGCAGCTAAGAAACAATTACTTTAGTTACTGCTTTATTTTGAGCCACATAAAAGAAAAAATATTACGTATTTTATCTCTTAATATATAAAAAAGCAACAGGGAAAATATACAGAAAGGACGAGACATAGCCTGAGTCACCCAATTCATGTTTCATATAATACTGCATTTAGACATCAAGAATACATTCAGCTCAAAAAGGCGTGGGAAGAAGACGAACTTAATTACTCCCACTCCAAATTCACATAACTAAATACTGTCTACTGGTTTTGTTGTTTGTTTGGATTTACAAATGGACATAAAATGTTGCATAATATTTGTTTCTTTTACACAATTTGACACAGGTGAAGCAAAAATGTCATTGGAGAAGCTTTAGGTTGAACATATTTACAGGCAAACAGGACTTTTCATCTCAAGTACAAAATATTTGTTTTCTTGCAGAGTTTTAGTTTAATTACTGCTGTGGTATGTTGTCCTTCCAGCAAAATGGTCTCTTTTTGGCACCTGTATTCTCCAGTTAAAGATTTATCTATACTAAATTAGTCTGTGATCGTTTCAATAATTTATTAATCATGTTTAAATCAATTAATTGTTTTAGCCCTACATGAAATGTATAAAAAATAGCAACAAAAATTGTGAAATGTTCACTGTTGTTTCCTCCTAAAACATTACCAGTTTGGTCCAGTTCCTAAACATAAATATCTTTATCTCTGATCAGAAGACTAAGTGAGATATTAGACTGTTATTTGTGAATATTGGTGGAAAACTTCTAGTTTCACAGGCATATTATTTCAGAGGAAATGTCTTATTATAAGAGAAATAATCTGCCAGTGAAACTTGTACTTTTACATCAACATTAGGGAATAATTGACCTAAAAATTCCTATGCCTTGCTGAAAAATGACTTGAAAAATGACATGTCTTATTTCAAGTGCTCTAAGATAAATGTACTAGACACCAGACAAAAACTCTTGGTAAAATTGTGCATTTTTTACAGTGCTCCCAAAGCATGCCTTTCAGGTTTGGCCTTTTCTTTTCCTACCTCTCACAATAGCAGCATTTTTTTCCCCAGCTTGAATAGTGATTACTCTCCAGACTGTGTGAAAATTGGTTCAAATTGCTGCAGATTCAATTAGTGTCTTTCAAGGGAAGCATGAGAGGTGATTTGGTTGGTCGTGACTAATGTTGGCCTCAGCAGCGTCTTAGTGGTAAAGAGTCGTTCCCAGGTTAGATAGACGGCGACGTCTAGGTAGGTTTGTAATTGATACATGAAGGTCCAGAAAACACCTCAATATTCCTAAAGTTTTTTATTAGGGCCTGGACTTTGAAGTGCTTCAAAATTTTGCTTCAAAAATCGATCTGATTGGATGCTGGAAAAGATGATTGTTGGGTTCAAGTTATGCTAAAAGGCGTTAGCCTAACAGCAAAGCAGTTAAAGCCTAAATTAGTGTCTCAAATGCTAAACATGTAGCAGCATCACAGACGTCCCCAACGCTATTGTCAATTGTCAATTAACCTCAGAAATTATCTAGAAAAATAGAAATTTCTGAGTTTCAAAATTTGAAAATTGCTAACGTTTGAAAGTCAAACTTTCTCAACTTTTCCAAGATTAATCTAAAAATTTCTGAGTTTCCTAGTAGCTAATTTTTGACTTTCAAACTCAGAAATTTCTTAGTTCTTTGAGATTCTCAATTTCTATGTTTTTCTAGCCAATTTTCAACTTTGAAAACCAGAAATTTGAGCAGTTTTTTCTAAAAACTCAGAGATTAATCTCAAAATTAGATTTTTTTGGGGCGGACATCTGCTCTTTCTTTCCATCTACAGCGGTTATGAGGCGATGTATTTTTTGCATTTAAGTGTAAATTAAAAGATACAGTGCACAATTAAAATGTTTTTGTTTAAACGTGACCTGTTACGCTTCCTCGAACAGCTGTGGTGGGGTTGCTAGGTAACGGTGGAACTCTTCTGGGGTTGCTAGGTAACAGTGGGACTCTGCTGGGGTTGCTAGGTAACGGTGCCGCGCCTGCTGATTTGTGCCGTTACTTTCCGGAGTTTTTTTTTAATCAGTTTATTTTCCAGATGCCAAAAAATATTAAATTAATCATAGAAAAAAACGTCTAGCTGCTGCTGCTTTTGTTTTGTTTGTTTGTTTGTTTTTTGAGTGTGTGGGTTGTTTTTAGAAGCCGTAGAAATCCAAATGCAAGTACAAAATACATTCCTTTTATATGTTTCTTTGTTTTTCAAAAGAAGTCCCTAGTTTCACCTCAGAGACAAACCGTTTTGTTAAATGAAAAGATTTTTTAATCTGCAGGTACCTGAGTATTTTTGATTTAAGTGTGTTTTAACAGAAAGAGATTGATTTCAACTTAATACATAAAAATCCTATTTTCAAGCATTAGTGTTTGCATGTTTACAATTTTCTAGAAATTAGTTTAGACTTTCTTAAAGAAGGGAATTTGAGATGTTTTGACAGATCTGTTGTCTCTCATTCACTCATCTAAAAAAATAGCTTGAAACATGAAATATTTGTGTCTGATAAACAGAAATATTATTTATTCATGTGTTTGTTTTTCCTTCCACCTCAACATTTATTCCCCAGATGGATATTCTGACATTTGCCTCGAGAGATAGCCGGTCGTATACGCTGTCCTGGCCTCCGTGATTCACAATAGGATATAAATATAACGCTGTAATTCTTGTTCAAATACTCATGTAAACAACATGAGGTGGTGTTTCACAGATGGGAAGGTTCTTGAGCTCCAATGCAGGGTTTTATCTTCTTTCCACCTCGTAACATATCGCTGCTAATTTCAACCATGATCTCTCGTTTTGCTCTCATCCGTGCAGATTTTTCTAACAGCTCTCTAGTTTGTCCTTGTGATCTTTCGCAAACTTCAGATGGCAGAAATGCTATTCTGAGAAAAAAAAGCTTTTTTCCCCTCTATACATCCCTGCAATGCACGTCATTGTTGCTCAGACGTCTGCTTATGGAGGGAACGTAAACAACAGAAACCAAAAAGAGAGATGTCTGGAAAGGCTACCTTACAGTGATGCTGAAAACAGCTGCTACTATTTGAGGAACCTGAAGGTTTTCTCTATATAAAACCTACAAATGGTGACGTGCTATGCTGATTGTAGATGGATAAAGATACATTCCGGCCAAAAAACGTTGAAATTTTGACATCAGAAATTTTCTAGGAAAAACAAGGACATTTCTGAGTTTCAGAAATTTTACATTTTGAGAAAAAACTTAAAAATCTTGGTAATAATCTTGGAAAAATAGAAAATGTCTAAGTTTCAAAATTTGAAAATTGCTATCATTTGAGAGTCAAAATTTCTCAACTTTTCCAAGATTAATCTAAAAATTTCTGAGTTTTGTAGTAGCTAATTTTTGACTTTCAAACTCAGAAACTTGCAACGTTTTTTCTAGAAAATTTCAGAAACCAGGCTCAAAATCTGAGCAAATTTTTGATTTTTCAAACTCAGAAATTTTCTTGTTGCTTTGTTTCTGAGATTCTCAATTTCTGTTTTTCTAGCTAATTTTCAACTTTGAAAATCAGAAATTTGAAGATTTTTTTCCTAAAATCTCAGAGATTAATCTCAAAATTAGATTTTTTTGGGTGGACATCTGCTCCTTTTTTCTGTCTACACCGGTTATAAGGCTATATATAATGTATTTTTCGCATTTAAGTGTGAGTTAAGATACAAAAGAATTAAGTCACTATAAATGGCTGAAATTCTAAAAATAATGAAGATATCCCAATAAATAAAAAAATACTTCAAATATCTGCTAAAGAATAAATTAGGACTTCTGCTCAGATTCAGATTTATTAAGCACCTGGCATTGCGCAAACCCTTTTATAAGTAAGTAAAACGAGTTTTACCAATGTTCAGTTTAAAATATTTATCTTACAGTGACCTCTGACCCCTTTGAGGAATCCTATTTGATCAGCTAGCCTGTTAGCTGTTATAAACTAGAGAACATCTAATACGTGTCGTTGTCCAGGTTTCAGTTATTGCTAAATGTTGAATAATTTATGTGGCTTTAACTGCTGAGGCATATCAGAGAAAGAGAACCATCTACTCCAAGCTAATCCACTCTGGGTCCGGTTAATGAAATCCTCTGCAGAGTTTTAAAACGCTGCGGCTAAGCCCGCTGTTTCCGCTTTGTTTTCACTTAAAACCTGTTTAGAAAGTTGGGGGAGTTATTAGGTTAATACTTTGCAAGCTGGCATTTACTTTAACAAACAGAAGAAAATTAAAACCAGCCGTTTATTAGACTCAATCCAGGCGCAGATAGATTGAAAAGGCTGTTCGTCTGATCAGGATCGTCCTCTGCTGAGGTGTCCAAACGCGAAGGAGAAGTCCAAATGGAAACAGAAGCTGGGACACACTGCATGGATTATGTTCTTTATCCCATATAGCCTCGAAGGATTGCCAAGTACGGATGGAGGGAGAAGCACTGGCCTACTGCTCAGTCAGAACTGGAAGGGGTGAGGATTAAGAGCTCTGACAGATTTCACAAACAAAATTTAACTAAAAGGCTCCATATTAGTCGAAAAAGTGCATCTACAAGAATTAGAAAACCATCAAAAGCGACTTTTACATCACAGATTTTGTTCAGACAGGGAACTTTCAATGGGACAAGCATTATGAATAAGTTAAATACAAGTAAATTAAATTAATTTCCTTCTAGCATAACTTTGGTTTTACCATAAATTACATCTTAGAATAAATCCCATTTTAGCATCAATTCTGCCAGAGCATAGCTTTTATTTAAGCTTAGCTTTTGCTTTAGCAGAACTTCTGTTTTAGCATTACTGGCCTTACATTTTAGCATAACTTCTGTTTTATCGTGAGCCTCGTTTTAGGATAACCTTAGCTTTAGCATAAACATGTTGGTAACTTGGCAGCATACATTATGCTTAAATGCAACTTGCACTGCCATTAAGTTAAAGTTTAGCATACTTTCCATTTTAGCACAAGTCCTGTTTTGCATAATTTTTGCTTTAGCATAAATCCCAATTTTAGCACAACTTTCATTTTAACAAATCTGGCATTTTAGATGAAGTTACATTTTAGCATAACTAACTTTTGTTTTAACTGAAAATCTGTTTTAGCATAAATTTAATTTTGTCATGGCTTTTTTATTTTGTTGAGCCCTTCTGGGCCACCATAGCCAGAGTACCAAGGAAAAACTGGCATTAACTGGGAAAACATGCTAACTCTTTGCAGAAAACCTGCAGGCTTTGATTTGAAACCTCTTCATCGTTCTCTCCCTTAAATGGCTCCAGTGTTTTTTCCTTTATGTTCCCTTCATGTGCTCAGATTTGCTCGTCACTTCATGAATAGAAAACTGTTCTTTGTTTCCTCTACATTAACCGACCCATATAGCATTTTATTTTGAATTACCCAACCACTGATTTTTGGTTATGTAACGTCTTTTTGTGGGACACTGTTGAATGCGTGGTCAAGCTGCATGCAGCATATGATGTAGAAGGCTATTATAAATAAAAATAAAAGCCTATTTTCACCCCCTCCACTCGCCAACCCTTTGTTTCCCCTCTTTGTTGCAGCCGTTGTTGCGTTTCGCTGCAGTAAATGTTCCAGCTGATTTGGCATCAACCATGTGGCGCTTCTGTTCGGTGATGTTGCATTTCTTTTCTGTGACTCTGATTTGCTGTTATTTACAAGACGAGAGACCTTGTTTTCATGAATCCACGTCTTCCAGAAGCGCATTAGCATTTAATTAAAGTATAAAACCCAATATAGCAGCTTCGCTAACTGTAATAGCCCAAAGCATTTCACTGAAGATGACCTTAAATCCAACCACTGCAAATATCTTCCTTTTTTTTCCTGCTTCCTTCCTTCCATGGCAACTTTGCCCTCATCACCATAATCACTGATTAATGACTACAGCGTGACACCGAAATGGAAGCAGCTTGAGCCCTAAAAAAAGAGGAGAAAAATCCACCGGATACAAGAAATATGAAGAAAACCTCTAATCCATCTGTCTCTGCATAAGATGACATTTGCTCATCTGAATGAGGGGTTTTATGGAAGGTTTGCAAACACTAAAATATGGGTCTGAATATATTCTCAAAAACCAAATATCTACTACTTCACTGCACTGAAATGTAATGCAAAACAAAATTAAAACATTTTCTTCTTTTTTTTTTTACCCCAAAAATGTTGTATTTAAGATTGACTGACATGCAGCTCTGGAAGAAATTGAGACAGCTTAAAATGATCAGTTTCTCTGATTTTACTCTTTATAGGTATTTGCTTGAGTAAAATGAACATTGTTCTTTTATTCTATGAACTATTGACAACATGTCTCTGAAATTCCAAGCAAAAATTTGCATTTATTTGCAGAAAATGAGAAATAGTCAAAATAACAAAAAAGATGCAGAGCTTTCAGACCTCATATGATGCAAAGAAAACACGTTTATATTAATTTAGAACAACAATATTAATTATTTCTGAACTCAGAGTTCAGAAATCAATATTTGCTGGAAACCATGAGGTTTTCAATGGGGTTCAGTGCAAAGGGCTCTTATTTTTTTCTTGATCCAGTGAAAGTTTTAGTTAAATTTGAAAAATGCAAAACAATTCCCTACGACGATAAACTCTTAAACCATCAGAAAATAAAAAATATAAGCAGTTCAGTTTTTACTTTTCTATAATTTCAATATCCAATAAAAGTCCCAACATTCCTTACAAGGAACTAAATTCAGACCTGTGAAGAGACTGTTATAATAATTAAAAACTAGATAAACATTGGAACATTAGTAGTTTAATCCTGGAAACGTTCTACAGGTGATAAAAGGCCGACTTTGTAACTGTCTTTATGTGACTGAAGGTTCAGGTCTCCCAGATTTCAGGCCTGACCAGCAGTTTCTAGCTGTCATAACTAATATTTCACATCCAGATTTACGGCACCTGATTCTTATAATGCAGAATTATGACTGATTTTTCATCTTAATAGCAACATTTTGAAAACTATCGCATACATTTCTGATTTAGTACCACATATGGAAGTTTGACAAATCGTGTTTTTGTGAGTGCAAAAAGATCAGGATCAAGTTGTTCTGTGTTAAAAAAACTGTTCAGTCATTTTAATTTATAGCATGTTGCACTGCCAGATTATTTTACTTTCAATTTTAAGGGATTATTGACTTAAAACAAGCTCCTGTTTCTTGCTGGAAACGTTTACTTCTGTCTTATTTCAAGAGTATTAAGATATTTTCCTTAGAAATGGGACAAAACCACCTGGTAAGGTTTTGTTTTTGCAGTGCAAACCGTCTGTTTCTTTGAAAATTGTGAGTAAAATCTAAATGTGAGGGGCTGGATTTCCCACTGCTTCTCCATCACCTTTTAAGGTTTATTTTGCTCAGTTAGGGCCCATAAACATGGAGCCACTCTGCTACTAACTTGGATTTATTAAGTCCAGTAATTCCTGCCTTATTATCTCTGTTGTTTTGGCTGATGGGGTTTGAATCTACGCAGGCAACAGCCTGTTTACCACCATCCCCTTACTTTCTAGAGCATTGCCACAAAGTTAATTAGCTTTGCTCCCTAATTGGGTACAGAAGATGCTTGTGGATTTTTTTTCTTCTTCTTTTCGTTGTGACAAAAGCTGGTGGAATAAAGCTTGGTCCACTTTCCGCTCAGAATGAGACGGTTAACTGTGGCCTGCTGCAGCTGTTTTCTCCCTCTGTGTAAGTTTCTGTGCCCAACAGGCTCCATCTTTTATTAAACTCCTTCCTGCTCCAAGTCTTGCTCTGACAGTTAGCAGAAGGTAGCATGTAAAACTACTTTGAGAACAACTCACGCTCTGCAGTGCAGCTCCACTCCTCTTTCTGACAAGTGGTGACATAGTAACTGTCGATCTTTCCTCCCCTATTATGAAGGAGGTTTCACATTTCTCCACTTCAGGGCTGCCAGCCGTCTTTTCTCTCCACACGTTTCTCCTTTGAAACTTGCTCTGCTGCTACAAATCAAATCATGACGTATCGAGCAGAACCGCTCTCAAGTAGCGGCTGCTTTGACAACGCTGCAGACAAGCGTGGATGTCTGGTAAGGTGCATCGCTCCCTATGCTAGCCAGCCGGCTGTGCAGCGTCAGAAAAGAGGTCATTCTGACACCTGGAGACTTATTAGAAATCACTTGCTTACTTTTAGGAAAATCAGATGAATTTAAATTTAAAAATACTTTATTAAGGTTTTTGTAGCTTGTATTTTGTTGTAGATGCTGTAGCAGTCTGTAGTACAGCGATGTCAAAGAAGCCTCTGACTGAAGAGAAGGCATTTTTTTTGAGAATATCTTTTTTTGTGTTTGCACAAACACAAAAGAAAACAGCTAAATAAAACTATGCTGCAAAAACACAAAATCATCATTAGGAGCTAAAGGTGAAGTAGTATCTTTCACTGACTGCACTGCAGAAACAACATTTTACCAAGTATTTTTATCTATTCTAGTTCAAATATCTTATACTTGAAAAAACCCTTACTTTTTCTAGAAGTAAAGGGAACTTGTTCTATAATTCTTTGCAAATTGACTAAAAAGTACTAGGTATAAGTCACATAATTTGCCAGTTTAACTGGTACTTTTTTATCAGTATTAGGAAATATTTACTTACAACAAGCTGGTACATCTTGCTTAAAAATTGCACTCAAGTTAGTTTTGTCTTGTAAGATATTTGCACTAAAAACTAGACAAAATGCTTGGTCAGATTTTGTTTTTGTTTTAGAAATATGGAAATAAATTCAGTTAATGGCAGCACGCCAATTTAGAAGAAACTTTTGATAAGTTTATGCACCAGGATGAGGTGGCTTCTTGAGCGCATTTTGCAAAACTGCAATGGAAAAACTTTTTTTGCATAACCAGAGTCATGTGACCAACACCTGGATGTTACTACTGGTGGAAATGACACATAAGACAACAGGAAGTGGTAGGAGGATGATGCTGCTGTGTGTTTTTTAATTACTTATTTATTCATGTGTGATTTTAATTGCGTTATTTTATGGAAACCGTGCAACATCAGTGGGATATTGCGCACATTTGTAATAGAAATGCATGTAGTGAGGACAACTTCCTGTTTCACGAAATTTAAACAAAACTGGAGTAGCATCAGATTTTCTCTTTTGCTGTTGGTAAAAGACCACAAGTCATTTCTCCTTCCAGCGACTCTCGCGTTTGTTTTGGTTCTACTTACCCAGAATGCCCTGGTCTGTAGACCCACTTCCTGCTTCTGGAGCAGACTTTCTAGACAAACGGACTGGATTTGGATTAAAACGGACTAAACAGGGCTGGTTTGAGTATATCAAACGTCTGAAACTCTGATTATCAGTAAAACGTAAAGGAAACATCCCTGATCCAACTTTCTCGTCTCATTATAAGCATTGCAGATTAAAATCTTTTTTGCAATTCAAATACTTTAGCGCATGGGAGATCTTTCTGCAACCGTTTTAACTAACATCACCAAGCAGAAGACCGTGCTGTTTTTATCTCAGTGGGTCACCCCCTCCCACATCTTCTCTTCTCAAAGGAAAGAAAAGGATGTTGCAGTGGTGAATTTGTGATTAAGGCCAGGAAGAACCCAGGTGTTTTAAAGGTTTGAACGTCTGTCACTGGTTCCCTCACAACCCGCCGGGACCTGAACTGACAGTATGGCTTCTGGATGGATTTAACTTCTCCACCAGATGCTTCCCTGACTCTAGGGTACAGATACTCAGGAGGAAAAGCTTGTGTTACATGTTTTCTCTCCTTTTTTTTTCATTTTGGGATATATTACAGAAAAGCTAATTCTCAAGGGCAATTCGGTGGTGATATTTCGCCTGCTGTGTTAGCACAGTTCATCATAATGATGCACAGCCTGGGAAGGTTATTTTCAAAAATGTATTCATTTCATTATAAGCGTGGAGTTAAAAAGATACCCTCCAGAATGTGGTTATTAAAAAAAAAGAATATTTCTGAAAGGGTACACAAACAAAATGACTGAAGAGGATAAAAAAGAGCCACTGATGGCTGAAAGAAGGCAGATATATCACTATTCTGACAAGAAAAAGGCAAACCTTAAGTGTAGAAGCGACTGCATTTCAAGGTAAAGTTCTGTGATGAAGCTGAGTTTTATTAATTACACTCATACTGGTATTCTAACTGAAAGGATTGCTGCAAAAAGCATCCCTACAAGCTTTTTAATTGGCTTTTTTCAATCATTACAATTCAGAAATACAAATTCTTCTATTTTCCCCCCATATTGCCCACATTATTTTTGCCCAAGAAGAAAGAAACAATGTTCTAATCTATCTGAACTCAATACATTAAGACTTCATCTAAAGCACTCCACACCAAAGTAATGCAAAAGCAGCTGCCAATTCTGGCAACAAAAGGAGGTTTAAGATCTTACTGCTTGTTTTTAATCAACAGTGTAGCTGTTTGTTTGGATTTGTTGTTTTATTTCACAGTTCTTGTAGAGATGTAGCAAACAAAATGCCACAAACACAATGGGAAGTTGACCATTTTGGGTCACAGCTGCCATTTTAGGACAAAAAAGTGAACCTTCGTCCTCCCAAAAACCTCTATCTCTGTTCGGTTGAAGTGAACTCCGGTGCAGTTTGAATGCATATGTGAACGCCAAGCAGACCAGAGACGGCTTCAAAAGCAGGAAGTGGACTATACCGCTGGGCATTCTGGGTAAACGCAACCAAAACAAACGTCATAGTTTAGCGCTAGCAGGAGAAATGACTCTTGGTCTTTTACCAAAGACAAAAGATAAATCCTACAACAACTAAAGTTTTTGTTTACATTTTGTGAAGAAGGAAGTTGTGGTCATTGTCTGCTTCAGAGATTTTCATGTTTCCTTCAGTAGTTCTTGGTGCAGCGCCCCCAGAGGTGAGGAGGGGAACAGGTTTGCAGAATGTTGAAGCGCAGCAGCTGAAAATTCAACAAATGTTGCAAATCTGGTTCCCAACCAAACTGAGTGTACCAGACTGTCAGGTGAGAAAAAACACCCCGAGTTGCTTTTAATTTCTTAGTGTTTTTAGCATTGCTTTGGTGTGGAGTGTCCTAGAGAGTATCTTCACCAAGTCCATACTCAAATGAAACGGACATGTTTGATTTGATCCAATTTTATTGAAAGTAATGCCCCAAAAATGTTTAAATCTCCACACTAGACTTCTCCAGTGATCATAATCGCGTTTAGAACTCTGCTAGTCGTCTTCTAGTTTTATCCCTTTTTTTCAAGGGTTTCATCCTTTTCCTCAGGCAGAATATATTGAATGAGTCTGGGTAGTGGAAAACGAGTGTCAAGGAAATGTGCAACTGCAGCAGAATAGCAATTTAATTGCTCTTTGACTTACTCAGCTCGAGTGATGATTGTTGTAAAATCACCAGCCAATCACTCCTTTGTGTGCGCAGAATAAAAAGGACCAAAGACGGCCAGCAGTCCTAATGTTGACAGCACATCTTCTTCAGAAGACATCTTGTCATAAGGGAACATGAACCATCCTCCTCCTTTAATTGTTCCTGCTTAACACAGACATAAATCTGGATAAACATTTATCTTCTTTTTGGTGCTAAGAGTAAAGAATTCAGGTGTGTTTATGTGGGACAGTACAGCTTTTTATTCTTTTCTACTCTTCCTACAAATTGCAGTAATGTCCCACATTTTTACATGTCTTCAGGTGAACGCTTTTCCCACCAGTTTACCAGATTCACTGGCGATTAAAGAAAGTTTGGAGTACGACAAGTGCAGGCCGACCTGTCGCTGTCTTTGCTTCCCAGATGGGAAACATTTTCAGAAACGCTATGAAAATAACGACTTGAGCTGTTTAGATTTCTATTGAAAAACAGAGAAAATGGCCGCAGAGGAGAGGAAATAAAATGGCAACGAATGTTTCCTTGCTAAAACCCTGGAAAAGCGGAGATTTAGAAAAGTAGCTGAAAACGCCATCACTTACCACAATGGCCTGTACAAGTCAGAGAGCAGCGGGGAAAGCATTTGTGCTGATGTATACATTTTTTGTTTTTTAAAATCACAGTTTGAACATTTTTCTACATCCATTTGGGTTTCTACTGTTTCTAAAAACAGCCCAAGCGCTTAGAGAAAACACCCAGCTGTTTTTTGACAAAATGTTGATGTTTTTTAGTATCAGGAAAACGAGACATTTCAAAAACGTTGCCTAGCAACTCCAATGAATTCCAACCAGTTGCCTAGCAACAAGACGAGCTCCAACATGATTGGTCAGCTCGGATTTCTTAGGGTTTTGCTTTCAGAAATAATCTCCCAGACAAGATACAATTAAGAGAAAGTATCACATAATTTCTTGGAACAAAATTAGATTCCTTTAAACAGGTAACATAATTTTTTTTTTTTTATGGAAAACATGTTTTTGACATACCTATTGAAAATGGGAACTTCTTGTATATCCCTAAGATAAATTAATCTTTCTAAATGGATTAATAATTTACCTAAAAATAATTTTTTTATGAGCAGGGGTTCCTAATGTCTAATTTGTGGCTCTTTGTTTAGTTTAGCTTCTTCTTGAGCTGGATAACTCGTTCACATTTTGAGCGTTTTTGAACTTCCATTTGGTTCTCGTTTATTTCTAAAAACAGCCCAAACACTTAAAAAAATACTTTTCTTTTTTTGGCATTAAGGTAAAATTGTTGGTGTCTGGACGATGTTCAGTTTCAAGAACCACGAGAATGTAACGTCATACATCAGCAAAGCCCGGCCCATTACCTAGCAGAGTTCTTCGATGTTTGGGCAGCTGGTTTACAATGGAAGCTGGAAAAGACGAGTGTTACCTAGCAACACAAGGACAAAATGTAATGAACATGTTTTGTATCACCTATAGAACTATGCTAACCTGTTCAGGGAGGCAGAATAGTTTAATTGGGTAATAATTAGTGCTAAAAGACAGGGGGTTTCACTTGGACTTATCCTCAAGGACTTGATACTTGAAATGGATTTGTCTCTTTCAAACTTGAGATTTGACTTGGACTATTCCCTAAATAGCTTGAAAGACTTAAGATGAAACTCACAGTTGTAGTTTGGGACTCAGGTCTCAAATCTTTGTCTTTCTTAGGTTCTTATTAGAGACTTCAACTAGTCGTTTAAAAATTGACACCAACTTTCAGCGAATTATAAAAAAAAATTTGCAAACATCTCTGGGAATCAAACACAACTTTCAGCTTCTTAAGGAAGTATCCGCTTCCAAAGCTGGAATATTTTAACTGATTCTTGATTACTGTGCCAGGGGAAAGGGTAGGCACATTTATCAAATGGTCAGAAATAACAAAAATGCATACACTGCAGTGCAGCCTTCTTGCATTCCCTGTGCACACACCGGTTCTCCTTTCTGTGACGCATTGGCCTCTGTGGGCCCATTCTTAGCCAGAACATTTCTTGCTTTGTCAAGTTAAAAGGTTCAGAATGAGCTTTCCACTATACCATCGGAGGTGAGGCAGTGGCCATTCTCCCTCTTCCTCAGCGAACACAACACCGCACAAACGGAAATGAGCTGAAGGACAACTGATGCAAATGAGCCAAACTGCACAAAGGATGCAGGTTATCATTACTTAGGAATTAGCTGTGAGTCGTGACCTTTGCCAAGTGACACTTGAAGGTGATATAGGTTGTTCAAACTCTCAATCAGATTATAGTACATCAGACTCTCATGATATAATGATGAGATCAGATATGTAGAGAAAGATTTTTCAGGTAATCAAATATTACAAAAACAAATTCACATTTTGCACATTTTAGTATTTCTGTTTGGGTTTCTACTACTCCTAAATCATCCTAAGTACTTAAAAAAACACTGTTTGGAAATTTTTGGTGTCTGAAAAGTGAGCCGTTTCAAAACTAGCAACACCAACCAAGTGCAGACTGTTGCCTAGCAACCTCAGGAGAATTCCGCCTGTTACCTAGCAACGCCAGTGAAGCTCTGACACATTTGGCTAGTTGGTTTTTCCTCTTTATGTACAATGGCTGCTGGAAAAGACAAGTGTTCAGTGGTTGACTTACTAAGGGTGGGAATATGAACTTTAAGTTTTATCATAATATTTTATGGTACTATTGTGATAAAAACTATACACTTTTTTTTTAGGTAACTGTATAACCGTAACTGTGCAACACAATAATTACAACCCCACAAACACCCTTTAAAATGCCCTTTAAAAAAACTCCAATTTGTAATTTGCTTCTTTTGAATTACAGTTGCTTAACAAAGTGTGATTTGTATCACTAAGCTGCATGCTGTGACTGTATTTTCAAATTTGTTTCTTTGTTTTGAAGCATTAGTGGAGAAAATAGTCATCAGAATTCTTATAAGAAATTCATCCCCACTACTGCAGCGTCTGCCTTCTAGAAACCACTTACTGCATTGTTTTTGGTTGTGCAGGAGGCTCCACTTCTGCTTTTCAAAGATGTACTTTTGTATAATTGTTCATTTGTTTGCAGCCATTTTCATGTGTGTGTGTAAACAGTTGGGGGGGCGTGTCCAGCTTATTAGAATTTAAAGGCTCTAAAGCAGCTTATTCTGAACTGATCAGACTAAAATCTCATGATCTAAGAATGATTTTGTGCAAAAAATGTTTTGTATAAACCACAAAACTTAATCTGTTCAGGGAAGCATAATACACAACAAATTCTGCAGAGTTAAATCAACACTATGCCGAGTCTATTTGGTCTTTTATCAGAATTGGTGTTAATTTATCTCGTACAGAGTTATTTAAAAAATAGTTTGAGTAGTTCTAACTTTTTCAAGTGTTAAGATGACTTAATTTCTTGTTGAAATAACTCTGAGAAGAGTTAAATTAACACCATTTCTGTTAAGGACCACATAGACTCGGCATAGTGTTGATTTAACTCTGCAGAATTTGTTGTGTAGATCACCTTTAATCTTCATTTACTACTGGAAGATAAAATTGAATGATTTAAATCTTTAGAGTATTTAAAATCCAATATATTTTAGGAAGTAAAATTAATTTAAAAAATCTAAAGAGGTAGTTCCTTAATGTATTATTATTATGATCTCTGCATTATTCTAAATAATGATGATCTACCAGCTGTAGGTGTTAAAACCTAAAAAGCTTTTCTTTAAGATAAAAGACAGTTTATCTGATGTTGTATTGAACCACTAGATGGATGAAAACATCCACAAAGGGCTAAGCTAGTTGGTTGTGGGTGTTCAGAGTGATTTTAATCAATTAACTTACACTGGCTAAAAAATAAAATGTATTTTGTAGTTTTGCCAAATAGCACAGCCCCGTCCTTTTCTAAGCCTAAAAGCTACATTTGTCCACTATATGAAAGTCTAGTCATGTCAACAAAGGATCAACCTGACCTGATTCATGTCAATGTTCATTGAAAAACTCCTGGTTAATGCAGCTTTGGATTGTGAAATGTTTCATGTTGAAAATATTTCCATATGCCAGTTGAATCCCTTTGCCCTGTTGTGGTGACAGGAACAAAGTCAACAAATTAATCTGAACAAAAAGCAGAGTAGAGTCTTTAAACATGTGAAATGCTTTCTCACCCATCACCGCATCTCATTATTCTCATATTTTTATTTTATTCTGGTACGACTTCTCAAATTAATATGACTTTATTCTTGTAATGTACTTTTTTTCTATGTATAGCCCTAGTCATCTGAAAATACTTCAGTTATCAAACATAAAACATATAAGAAACTTGACGTAGCAATTTGATGTCTTGGCATTTGTCTCTTTAAGAAACGCGCGGTTTGCACTACAGCTACAGGAAGTTAGAAAAATAGACGTTTAAATTATTACTACAAAAAATATAGCACGTTTTAAGTTATCATCTTATTTTGTTTAGCATTTTAATCCTTTATTTGCCATATGGCAACCTATTGTTTCTGTTTATGCATTTTACTACTGACAGCTAGCCAGCTAGCTGCAATGCTAACAATTTAAAAAAATACATCTTTGATATTGATATTTACTACATGGAAATAATTTTCCGCTTCGTAAAATGAATGCTAGTATAACAGGGTTTAATTTTAGCAATATTGTAAATGTGAAGTGTGTTTATTCTTGGAATTTATTTTGTTTGGTCAAGACGTTGTTTCGTCAGACATTTATTGGTGTATCAAGTTTTGTCAGTTGGTGGTTACCATAGTAACCGGCAACTGACAGCTCCGCCCCCCTTTTTCTGTTACCGTTGGTAACGGTAGTACGCATTAGGATCGATATTTTAACATATATTTTAGATAAATGTAATCATTAAAAATTGCTATGTTTATTTTTAATTTTCCAAACGTTAACTGCTGCTAAATGCTCATTTTATTTAATTTATTGGGGCTGGACTGAACTTGATTTCCTCTTTTCTTAGAATAAATGCAACGAATCTGAATGTGTTTGTTGTGAAGTCAACCTATTGGATACGAGACGAACATGAAAGAGTCACACTAACGTTTACGTCCAGCGGCTACATGACGTTAGCAATTAAAAACATCAATTTAACATGTTTGTTATTATACACAATTGGTAGCTAATAAAAATAAGTGTTTTGGGTAATATTGTGTTTCAAAGCTACATTAACCAGTTAGTGTAGTTCTGTATCCATGTTTCTTTTTCCACCCTCTCTCTCTTTTTCGCTTTCATGTTTTTAGAGTTTTTCCTTGAGCAGCATTATGTGAAACGTTGAATTGAATGTTGTTTTTTTGTCATATTTCCTTTAAGCTCAAGTCAGAGTTCAGCTTTCTCTCAAGTTTGAGTGAAATGCACTTCAGTTTGTACTGTGAAATTGAAGACCAGAGTGGAAAGAATGAACATAGAAAGCTCTGAAGCAGAGAAGAGAGGCACTTTGCACTCCCGCGTGAACCTTTTTTTATTTTTCTCCCTTTACTCTGCCGTTGTATTTACATTCATGCCTACTGTATATCAAACCCTCGCTTTATTGTCTCCAAATGTGTGAACTTTGTAAGTCGTGCATTGGAAATTTAGCACAGTGTTTTTCTCTTTACTTGTCTGAAATAAAAACGTTAAATAAACTAAGGCAGCAGCAACATAATAATTCAATGTTTGCTGCTTAAAATATATTCAAGTCAAACTAACCATCATGAAAACTGGATGAAAATCAACGTACAAATTACGGGAGATGAATACATATAAAACATTGAACATTTTCAGGGTGGTACAGTCAGGGGACAACCAGATTTTGCTATTGAATTTGCTCATTGTGAGCGCTCTCCAGGGTGCGGTAAATCAGTGTTTAAGCTTAGATTATATTGTAATGAGGTCGATCCAGACTGAGAGAACAAGAGGCTCTTTTGAATAATTCAATGTGAACCTTTGGGATCTTGCAAAGACAATTATGTGCCTGTCGACTGTAATTTTCCTAATTTTTTTTTTTTTTTCAATTTTTTAAGGCCACTGTTTTATAGCAAGGGGCAGAAAATAAAAAATCGTATGTGTAAATACAGAATCAGCTTGTATTTTAATCAGATATAAAGTCAGAAGAGTCGATACAGATTTAACAGGGTTTTATTAAGCTTTATGAATAGATGAAGAAGATTAATCCATTATTTCAGTCAAATATGTTTGATTATTGAAGTGCAGGCTTGTGATATGTAGTCAAATCACCATTAAACCTGTTCTTAAGCAAAATAATAATGTTTCTGTTAGTTCTACCATTTATCTTGAATATTTTATGTTGATTTTATTCATGTCAGTGACTCACACTGATAATGTCTTGAGTGTTTTTAATGCTTCAGTGTTTAGCAACAAACGCCTACCAACATTCATGGGCTGAAATACTTTGAATTAATTTGATTCAGACAAGGAGATTAAACAAAACAGACAGGGGCTGGTTTTTAATTGAAATGAAAAGCTCAAACAAATGTACTGCAAAAATGCAAGTTAGAAAAACTGCATATTAATTTATTTTACTCACTGCCAATTGATTTGTTATTTAGGAGATCATACATAGAAAGGAACTACTGACCCTTTGCCCAGTAATTGGGCAAGATCTTGGCTAAAACTCAACGTTTACACTCGCATGTGAAAACGGCTGCAAACAGATTCACAATTATACAACTTTACATCTTTGTGAAAAGTAGAAGTGGAGCCTCCTGCACAACCAAAAAGAAAATCCAGCAGGTGGTTTCTGGATGGCAAGTCGACAACAAACCAGTTGTCTATTTCCAGCAGCCATTTACGGCGGTAAAACCAGCCGATCAAACATGCTGGAACTCCACTTGGGTTGCTAGGTAACGGGTGGAACTCTGCTGGGGTTGCTAAGCAACGGAATGCGACTTAACAATCGGGAGGTTTTTGAAACAGCTTGTTTTCGAGACACCAAAACATGAACGTCTAGTTAGTTACTTCAAAACGAAGTATAAATATATACAAAAAGTGAATTTTTGATAATAATTTTCTGAGTTAAAGAGTTATCCGGTTCAAGAAGAAGCAAAAGGGCCACAATTTAGACAACTTTTGGAAACGTCTGTCGAAGACGTCTGTCAAGACAGCGTGAGAAAATTATACTGTCAAGTAAAGCATTAAAGAGTTTGTAAAGTTTGATTTAATTCACGTTTGACTTGCACAAGAAACCCCAGAGATTAGTTCTTACAAATGACAAGAACATGATTCCCAAAAAATGAAATATTATGAGAAATATAAACAAATGTGGTCATTCTTTCTCCTTTTTGTATCTTGTCTAATATATTCATTTTGAAAGCAAAACCGTAAAAAAATCCAGTTGATTTACATTTATTGGCACAAACATCCACAGTTTGTTGTTTCTTTTCTTCTAGCAGCCAGCAAAGCTACAATTACGTTGCTGTCACAAGCTGCCTCTGCACATAATAATAATCCATTTTTCCCCCCCTTTGAATTCGTTTCACACTTAACAAATCACCGGCGTGGTTTTGAAGCATGAAGTTGACGGGGCCGTTGTTTCGTACGCCGTGACAGTTTGTTTCCTTGTCAGCTCGGCTCTCGTCAAGGGTCACAGGAAGTCGCATCTGAAGCGGATGACATGAATGAAATCTTTATTGTGCTGCTCTTTTGCATGAATGTTTGAGTTTTAGACATTGTTTTGATTAGATCACAGGGAAACCGGTTGGAAAGAAGGAAAAAAAGACGGGACTCGTCACAGGAACATGAGTCGACTCGCGGCTGGATCTAGGTTTTTAACGTTGATTACTTTTCTAAGAATGAGAAATGTAATGTTTTGGATGCCGGTGACCTTTTATTGCAGTCCGATGGTGGCGTCAAGGAAACGGGTCTATTAATACACTGGATTAATTGAAGACTGGATCCAAAAGTAGCAGAAACAGAAGAAAGCCGGAGTTGTTTAATGTCATTTCTGTTAATATTTACCATTGTTGGAGAATAAAGTTCCAGCGTTGCCTACTTATTGTTTTTTGCAGAATTACGAGAATAAAGTTGTAATTTTGTGACTTTTTGTGTAAGTTTTCTGTTTTATTTATGTATTATTTTGATTTTAAAAATATTATAACTTTATTTACATATAAGTTTGCCTTTATTCTCGTATTATTTTTCTCTCATATTACTTTCACTTTATTCTCAAAATATTGTGACTTTATTCTAGTCTCTTATTTTGTGTTATTTTGACTTTATTCTTTCATGAATTTATTTTATTCTCATAATAATTTATTTTCATATTATTTCGACAGTATTTTCTTATTTCACTTTATTCTCTTACAAGCCTCGTATTATTTCGACTTGTATGACTTTATTCACGTACGATTTTACGCTCATAATATTCTCTTACCATTTCAACGTTTTTGGATTTATTGACATGCGACATCATTTGTGTAATTTTGTGACTTTATTCTTGTAATTTTATGTATTTTTTATTTTTTAGTGGTGTGGCTCTGTCCGCTGTCGTAGGCTGGCACCAGATTAACATGGCTGTTATTAATGTGACCACTAGGGGGCAGTCATTTCCCGTACCACTGAAGATAGTATGAGATGATTTGGTGAAACCTGTTTGTTGCTTTTAGGGTGGATTACTGTGCTTTATTTGGCCTGTTGTGCATTAGTAGAGGGAGAAACATTGCTTTACTTTAAAAAAACAGCCTTCCATATCTTATAACGATGAATCCCTGCAGGCCCCAATGTTGCAGATTAAAAAATAAATTGTTTGACCTGTTTCCTATGCACTTTTACATCTTTTTAAATAATCAATTTCATCCTCTGTGTGTTTTTATATGTATCTGCTATCTGTTTGGAGGGGAAAAAGTGTTTTCTATTGAAATGATTTCCATGATGTAATGCGAGGTGACAGAGTGTGGGCAGTTTGGACTTGGTATGGCTCTCAGGTAGATTTCCATGCAGGAAAAGAAACCCAGCAGTCATCAATCACTCTCAGTCAGGCTGGAGCGACTGGCATATCTATCCTCATTTCAGCTGTCTGTACCAATCAGGGAGCCAAATTACACCCAGGTCCTAATGTGTTTGTCAAGGATTATTAGGGGATTTTATCCACCTTAAATCTTCTTAAGTGTTGAACTTTTTTCTTTACTGTTTTTAGATGACATCATGAACATAACATGTCGATTATTGGTTATTTTTCATTTTATTTTTTCCATGTCAGTTCTTCATTCCTGATTCCTGATGGCTTGCAAGGGATCCATAAACCTGCCTGTCAGTGTTGCCACTGAGGTTTACGAATAAATGTAGCGAACTCCAGAACGGCTAAGAATTTTAATACTGGTGTTGGTGCTAAAGCAATTAACAAATAGATCTTAAACTTTACCTGTCAACTATATTCTGTGCACTAGAGCAATACACTAAACCGGTGGTTCTGAACCTATTTTGAGGTACCAAACCCCCCAGTTGATTATGCACATTCACTGAACCCTTCTTACTCCCCCCCCCCAAAATACTTTGTGGTTTTCTGATTTAGTAATGTAATTACATTAGTTGTGTTTCCACCTCCACACCACTAGAGGCAGCACCAACCCCGAAAAGATGCGACTAAGGAGCAGATTTAGAAGAACACAGAAAGCTACAGAATTTGGTAAAAACTGTGAGTTTTGCTGAAGTAAAT
>CAEGAF010157160.1:0-22013 GCA_903067075.1 Micropoecilia bifurca
CTACCGGTGCTGAGCCTCTGTTTTTCCGCTCTGCCGTGCTGCCTGTCTTTTGGACTGTTGAGCTTTCATTAAATCATCTTTTTTCATCATACCTGGGCCTCTGCGTCTCCTCACCACCATTCACCACACGCATCGTGACAGTATCGGAGGAGAATTATGTTTTTCCTTTCAAACTGAGAGATTTAAATAAGTTTTTTAAGGGCGAAAGGGCAAATTTAAAATGTGGCTTTCTGAATAAATCTGGTAAAGGATAAATGTCACATAAATGAAAAAAATGTTGAAATGATTTTTATGGGTTTTGTTTATTTGCATAGCAAACACTTTATTTTACCAGAACTGTGCAGAATCACTGTTCTGAATCTGACTACATGATTGGATTACACTGCCATGAACTGGACTGGTTTGAACTGAATTAGAATATTTTCGGACTTAAACTGAAGACAAAAATAAAAAAAGACCTGGTTGGTTTCAGATATTTGGGAAAGTTCAGTTCAACATGAGAAAGTACCATAATGATGTTCCCCATGCTGAGGCCTGTATTACTTTCCAAATGCTGGAATATTCACTTTTCATGATCAGAGTTCATCTGGAGGTAATGATATTGTTTTCTCCATCTCCTGGCAGGGTGCCTGGCTGGTTTCTATGGGTCAGGATGTAACCGAACCTGTAGCTGTCGCAACGGCGGCATCTGCCACCCAGCCGGTGGCCAGTGCTCATGTATGCCCGGCTGGACCGGACCCAACTGCACAGAAGGTGAGTTTGTGCCGTCAAGAGAAGCGATCATCCGCAATATAGGTGAAGAAGAGGTCACGCCAGAGAGTTTGTGTCTGATTTTCTCCCAGAATGCCCGGCTGGGTTTTATGGGGCAGACTGTCAGCAGGTCTGCTTGTGCCATAATGGAGCCACCTGCAACAAAACCGATGGAACATGTTTATGTCCAGCTGGATGGACGGGTACTGCCTGCGAACTGGGTAGGTAGCACTTCACCACATTAAAGTGTAAGGCGAAATAAGGATTAATTCTACATAATTTTCTATTTCTGGATTCAGTGATCCCTTACAACAACATCCTGCTCAGACTGATATCTGCAGAAATCTGGAAAACACTTAGATTACAGGAAAATCTAGTGAGGTTTAGCCAGTTTATGTAAATTATTTTATTTGAAGTTTGGCAAAGTAAATATTACCCTCCATAATGGTCGACAACCCTGATAGAAAAAAATAGATGCTTTTTTAATTAAAATAAAAACATTTCCCACTGAAAAGTTTAGGAAAAAAAAAATCAAATGATATTTATTCAATAGAGGAAATGTCTGGTTAAGAAATAAATTTATTTAGAACTTGGGTTATACAGTTATTTTCACATTTAATACTTAACCATATTTAAAAAGTTAACTTACTTTTAATTTAAATGTCTAGGAATCTTCATTTAAACAAATAACTTCCTGTTTCCTGAGGGTATAAATGTGACACTTCTTTTTGCTGCTCTTCAAAATGGGAAAGACAGGAGAAAATGCCATTCCAGTGAGACAGCCTGGGATGCTTATAAAAGCATCCCTGCTCCGGGGACTGGAGTTTCAAATACCTGGAAAGGATTCCTGTTTGCTAAAGTCATAATGATGGGGGAGAGAAAAGAAGACAAACATCAGAGACCCTGAAGAAAACATTCAACATGACGCTTTGGGGTTCATTTCTTTCTTTCTTTCTTTCTTTAATTTCACTCCTTTAAAGTTTAATTTGTGGCCTGAGCTCATTTATTTCTGCTTGAAGTCTGGTTATTTGCTGGCAGCGAGTGTGTTTCTGTGTCGACCCGGTGATGACATTCTGGCTACTTCTTCCTCTGAGCTCTCCTTCACACTCCATCCTCCCTCAGTGACTGTTACAACCTCTCGCTGTCGGCTGTGCCAGGACCTCCCCTCCCTCCTCCTGCACAGGAAACCTCTAATCTTGTCGCAGGAATGTCTCCAAACTCTGTGCCCTGTGAGGTTCAATTAGAAAGAGGTGGAAGGGGTGAAAAAAAATGGCGTGTTGCACTGCTAATCAGACGGTGTTTCTGTGAAATGTCTCACGCCGTCATGTCTCTCTCTCTCTGTCTGTGCGTGGACCCAGAGTGCACGGCGGGCCGTTTCGGGGCAGACTGCCAGCAGCGGTGTGAATGTGAGAACGGCGGCGTGTGCGACAGCCAGGCAGGCCGGTGCAGCTGCAGCGCCGGCTGGGTTGGAGAGCGCTGTGGGAAAGGTGGGTCACCCAGGCTGAACGGCAGAAACGATGACCTCATGTGAATCGCAGCGGCGATGATGGCGAATCGCCATCATCACATGATGGCGATTCTGCGTGTTTTTGTTAATCATAAGTTGTAAATCTCACCTTCCTGTGAGCAGCGTGTGAAGCAGGCCTGTACGGGGCCGGCTGCACTCAGCGCTGCCGCTGTGCGCACGGGGATTCCTGTCATCACGTGACCGGGGAGTGCCGATGTCCTCCAGGCTGGAGGGGAAAGCTCTGTGACAAAGGTATTAATGTTGAAGGGGATGGAATAGAGCAGAGGCTTCAAACTCCTGTCCTCAAAGGTCAAGGTCCTGCAACTTTTAGATTGGTCTCAACACACCTGAGTTATAAATGATGTCCTTGGCAGCAGGCTTTAGAGCTTGCCTTTGTGTTGGGGAGGTAATTCAAACATTTGACTCAGGTATCTTGAACCTGGACTACAAGTTGTAAATCTCACTGGCAGCGAGTGTGTTTGAGTCGCAGAACCTTCTCTCAGGAGTGGACAGCCCCTATCTTATACAATAAAAGATGTTAGAAACTAAGTTTTAACTGAAACTGCAGAAAAAAACCCTCCTCTCTCTAAAGGAACATGGCAGCAAAACTTTGGTTTAAGTTGTATTTGAATATCTTTGCAGCTTTACAAAGCAGGGCAAAGAAAAATATATTAACTTAGCAAAAACATGTCAAAAGCCGGTTGATTTTGAGCTTGTTTTAAAGTCACAGTAGGTGAGTCAAACCTGGTGGAACTGTTCACCTGCTGAGCTAATTATACCAGCTACTTCTCAGTTTTTTGCTGGTAAAAACGCTGTTTAAAGGGTTAATAGAGGAGCGACATTAACTTCCTGAAGGTGGAGGTCAGAAAAAGTACGTTTTTAAAGAGATAAAGGCCCAATTTCAAGACAACAAATTTCGTAGTCAAATTTCTTTTAACTCATATTTATTATTAATAGGATTTTCACACCAACTGAAGATACGGTTCATTGAGCAATAAATACCACTTTGTGATTGGAAAACACTGCCTCTTTTAGAGGATCTGCATTGAAACAAATACCATAAAACCTTTATGAATTGAAGCAATGCTGTAAAAATGAGCTGGCCTGAATTTCACCACAGCAACATGAGACACTGAAAACACAATACTTCAAGTTATTGCTGCTTTGGGTGGCTCTACAGGCCATTACATCAATGCCTGTGCATAAATTTCCCTCTCACTGTATTGACAGGTATGTCGATCTGCTCTGTGAGTTACAGGTGAGAAAACATTCGGCAAATCTCAGAGGTGGTCGCTACAGAAATGAAAAAAAAAATATATATATATAACATTGGTTCAAAGACAATAAATTATAATTAAATTTAGATAAAAAACTAAATACATGATATTTGGAAACCACAATAAACAAGAAAAATAATGCAATGAAAATAGCTATTGACAGTGTTGATTTAGAACAAATTTATGAGGTCAAATTTTTGGGTGTCATGTTGGATGATAAATTTAGCTGGAAACCACAGACCTGCCAAGTGAAATCAAAACTAGCCAAAAGTGTTGCTGTCCTGAGGGGGAAAAGAAGCGTTCTGGACTACAAATCTTTATTTTGGATAATGCTCTCATTACCACATCTGATATGTACTTAATACAAAAAAGTAAAAATAAAAAAATCAATTTGAATACTGCATAAAGGGGAATATTGGAAACATACAACCCCAGTGTTGTTTTTTTAATCAAATGTACTCAAATTTTGGGACCATGTAAAATGTAAAACTGTACAACTCATGTTAGAAGTAAGAAACCAACAACTACCACACAATATGCAAAATATGTTTTGAGACATAGAGCAGGGTTATAATTTAAGAGGAGAAGTAAATAAAAAAATATTAGAACAACCAAAAGAGTTTTTGTGTGTCAGTGTGTGGGGTAGATTTATGGAATGGATCAAATGATGAGCTTAAAGTACAACAGCTTAAAACACTGTTTCAGAAGGAGCTAACTGGGAAATATGCCACTGATAATATTAAAATGTAAGTAATTATACATCTAAGTATAAGAATGTGAGATTTAAGTGTCACACAACATGGTAATAATTTAAGAGTTAATCTGGTGCGAGTATGAGAGGGGCAGGAAACCATAAGATCTTGTGTCTTCTACCTGATCCTTTTCGAACAATCACTATAAAATGTCAACTGTTAGTTTTGTTTTTTCCTTGTTTTTACTTTTTGTGTTTGAAATAAATAAATAAATAATTCTGGGCAGAATTACATCTGCATATAAAGTCTACCGAAAGCTGGGAAGATTATTTGGTTTATATTTCCTCCAGCATGTTTGCCCGGTACATTCGGTGAAGGTTGCATGCGGCGCTGCAGCTGCGCACAGGAAACCTCCTGTCACCACGTCTCTGGAGAGTGCGGCTGTCCTCCTGGATTTACCGGTAACGGCTGTGAGCAGAGTGAGTCCTGCAGCAGTAATTTGTGTCTCCTGAATCTCCTGCTGCTTTCCTAAGCTTAGAAAAAGAAGCCGCTTCTTCTTCTGTGTTGTGCTACTAACTTCATCACCAGTTCAGGGAAAGCAGGAAGCAAAAACCCATCGGCTCACTGAAGGCAAGTGAACCTCTCCCTGTCAGCTTGTATTCCAGGACTGTTTGGGCCAAACTGTAACCAGGTCTGTCAGTGTGCAGAGACGAACCAGCTCTGCCACCCGGTGTCTGGATCCTGTTACTGCGCCCCAGGTTTCCATGGCACCAAATGTGACCAAAGTAAGAGAAGCAATGAGCTCAAGGAAACAGAAAGTTCCATTATCCAGGTTGTAACCGGGTTGAATGTGTTTTCAGGCTGTGAAGAGGGTCGTTATGGTCCCGACTGTCAGAAAGAGTGTCGGTGTGAAAACGGAGGAAGGTGTGTTCCTTCAACTGGAAGCTGTGAATGTCCAGCTGGGTTCATCGGCCCAAGCTGCAACATCAGTGAGTTCATACCAAACCTCAATGAGGCACCAATTAAAAGACATTGCAAGTATTCATACGTTCATAAAATCTTGTTCTGCTGCTGTCTGGTCCAGGGCTCTCTTGAATTTGATTTTTAATCTCAATTAATTTTTTCCTGGTTAAATAAGGGTTAAATAAAAAAATTAAACACTCGTTAAGTTTTTTTTCACATTTTGTCACAATACTTCCACAAACACCAACGTAATAATGCTTTGTCTTTATTGGGGACGCAAGACTCCTCTGACCTGAAGGCCTCAAGTGCAATAGAAATTTCTTTTTGGTTAGTGTTGCTTTTAGCCTTCACTCTGACTTAACTGTTCACTTTTGATCTTATCTTAATTGTGTGATGGAAATGGTTTTTATTCCCAACAGAAACTTTTCTAAGAATCAGGAAAGTGTGATTTGCATGTGTATTCAACCCACAAAATAAAGTTCAGTGAAAATCATAAAAGTCCTAATTAGTCAACCTTGGTGTAATTTCATCTTTGCAAACTCTGTAAACATGTGAGACTATGTTCTGATTGAATGAGACGAAACATTGAGCTTTCTGACCCAAAGGCAAAAAGCTATACATGTTGAAAAGTAGCATATAAGATCAGATGAACACGCAATTCCCACTGGGAAACATGGAGCTGGGTACGTAAATATTCTCCGTCCAATCAGATTTACTTTTAGCTGCCTTGCAAAAAAGAAATGGTGAAAAACTTTCCTAGGTGTGCAAAGTTACTAGAAATACATCTTGCTTAATGGCACACCTTCAGATTTTTATTTGTAAAACATAAAAAATATATACATCCCTTCCCTTCACTACTTTGTTTTAATCTGTCATGAAATCACAATAAAAGAATCAAAGTTTGTGACCAAATGGGTTCTTTTGCGAGACACTGTGAACAAAGGGGGAAATAACCGTGTGTTTGTCTGGTGACAGCGTGTCCAGTTGGGCGCTATGGCGTCGACTGCAACCGCTTGGCTGTGTGTGGAGACGGAGCCCAGAACGACCCAGTCACAGGTCGGTGTGTGTGCATCCCTGGACGCAGAGGAGAGGACTGTGGACAAGGTGAGCTGATACATTTCTGTCTCATTATATCTGGCTGAAGGGTTTTCCCTTGTTGCATTTGTCTTCTGCCTTTTTCATCATCTTCCTCTCCACCTCTGTGGATCCTTCCTTCAGTATAATTTGAGTGTGTGTGCTTGGCCTCAGGCTGCCCTCCAGGCTGGTTTGGGGGAGATTGCACTCAGCGCTGTAACTGCAGTAACGGAGGGTTGTGCGACTCCGCGACGGGCAACTGCACCTGCGGTCTGGGCTGGACTGGGGAACGCTGCGACGTCGGTAGTGGATTTTATGACCGCTTCTGTTCAATAACAGATGAGAAATGCATGCGCGGAGCGCCGAGTCTTAATGCTGCACAGTGTGAAGTCATGGGGCTGATATTTTGTCCCGTTCGTCTTGTGCCAGAGTGTCCCGTGGGCCGATTCGGTGCAAACTGTCAGCTGAAATGTAGCTGTCAAAATAACGGCTCTTGTGACAAAGTGACGGGAACGTGTCGGTGCGGATCGGGCTACTATGGACATCTGTGTGAACACGGTGAGAACCGAACAGACAGGCACACATAAAGAAGGGTGAAAATGTCCCGAGGGATAAATCTGATGGTTTGGGTTTTTTTTTAGCTGTAAATCCCTTTCAGAACATCTCCTGTTTCTTTCCATAAACCTTTGTGTTCCACATCATTGTGAGGAAAAGGCCTCAACTGTGTAGACTACAGTGAGTCACATGTTTCCACATGCTGACGTGTGTTTTCATTAAAATAAACATGGACTCTTCTACTGCAACATCCTGCTGCAGTAGTCGCTTTTCAGGCGTGTTTTATTCAATTTTATTTTGGTAATTTGCTGAACCTTAGGGTCCAGGTTCTAAAAAAAGTCAGTGAATACTGACTGATTCCAGCAACCTAAAGTTGATCAGACTTCAACAAAACCTGACCAGATTCATATAAGTTTGAAATATGAACCAAAGCAAGTGCATGTGAGCTCAGTCTGTTTGCAGCTGTTTGTCAATGAAGGGCAAACTCCATCAAGCTGATATCTTTTGATTGTCCTCCCCTCCAGTCTGCCCTCCTGGTTTCCACGGTCCGCTGTGTCAGCTGCAGTGTGACTGCATGAACGGCGCCACCTGTCACCCCGTGTCGGGCCACTGTATCTGTCCTCCAGGACATCATGGAGCCCGCTGCCACAGAGGTCGGTCAAAGCTGTTTGTGCACACCCAATAGTAGGAATAATTTTAGTCTTTGCATCCTTAACTCCGTTCTCAGTGTGTGAGCTGGGGAGGTTCGGTCAAGGCTGCGTCGGGGTGTGTGACTGCGAAGACGGCTCCCCGTGTGATCCTGTGACCGGACGATGTATCTGTCCCTCTGGAAAGACAGGCGCCAGATGTGATATTGGTAATCTTTAGTTCTTCATCCACACATCACCTCCGAAAACAGGAAATAAAAAAGAAACATGCACTTGCTTTCATAACATCAGATAATCTTGCTTTGGGCTCAGAGAGTCTCATGCTGGATGCGGTTTTAATTGGATTATGCAAGAAACTAGGAGACTTGAGTTCATTTCAAAAACAGGTGAAAATGTTGCGCTTAAAAAGCTGAGACTTCTTTAGCTTTTTAAGCTAAAGAAGTCTCCTGACCAGCCTGCTGTTGGCTTTACATGCACCGATCTGGTTCCTGTTTCAGACTGCAGAGGTGATCGGTTTGGGCCCGACTGCGCCGAGACCTGCGACTGTAAGAACGGGGCGCAGTGCGACCGACGCAACGGCCGCTGTCTCTGTGTCCATAGCTGGATCGGACTCTCCTGTCAGGAAGGTACGCCGCTGACCAACACTCACACTCTAGGCAGACAGCAGGTGAGTCAGAACCAAAGGATGTATCCCTGCTGACTTGGTGAAATCAGAGCAGAGTTGGGTGCTGACAGTGTTCAGGCTCCATCTGCGTGGGGCAGAAGTGCAGACACTGCACTTAAAGTTGCTGTGGTTTCTATTGTTTTGATCAGAAGCGAGTGCTGGACTCACAGCTCCTGTTTTTGTGCCCTTCCCCACACACTCAGGTGGACCCCCACTCTACAGCTATGGAAGCAGCAGAGCGGACTCACAGCACAACTCATTATAACAGCTCCACGGAGCTGGAAAACTGAAACTGGGACAGACGGACGATGAAATGGAAAGTCTGACAAGACGCAGCAGCAGCAGCAGCCATAGAGACTCTCTGAAGAGAAGTGCAGCTGAAAACAAGGTTGCATCCTGGGTCTGTGGAATAACGGTGACAATATTTCCCCAAGTAGAGAGCAGCGTCAGGACATTGTTGTCTTCAGTGGGCTTCCAGTGATGTCTTTTAAAATATGTTTTCACAGGTACTGTATATCTACCTTCCCAGGAGTCAATGAATGTGAGGCAGCAGTTTTTAGTATAACAGCAGTATTTATACACCCCAGACTTTTTCCACATTCTGTCACTTTAGAACCACAAGCCATAGATTTATGCAATGGATCAATACAATACGATGTTCATTTGTATTCGGTCTGAGTTAATACTCTTAACTCAGGGTGGGATGTGTTAAAGTATTAATGTTCAGCTGTAGTTGAAACATGCAAGTCAACTTTGTACATTGAGACGCAAACCCTGATTTGTTGGAGCGAGAACATCTATGAAAATCAGTTTTCAAGTGCTGACAGTTTCTAAATTGATTTTAGATATGGAGTTTGACTAGGCAATTCCAACACATGAATATGCTTTGATCAAATTGCTTTGCTAATTGTTTGAAGGTGAACCTGCACACACACTATCATGGGTCACATTCATGCAAAATGATAAACCTTTGGTCAACCCTTAGCAGATTTGAAGCTCTTGATTTTTTTTATTTTATGAAATATCTCCTTACACCTAAGTCCTTAATGCTTGAATTAACTCAGCATAAGAACATGCAAGTGTAGTATTGGCATTTTACAGATCCTGAATTTAAAATAACATTTCTCATCTAAGAGGAACTTCAACAAATTCAAATGTTGGTAATTAATCAGCAAATTAGGAAAAAATATATGGATAACTGGGAATAACTCATACCAGTAGATGGCAGTGATAAGCTTCAAATACCATTTTTTGTCTATGTGTAAAATGCAACGACCAGCAGCAGTGGGATTTCTACATCTGGCTCCATCAACAGCAACAGTTAAATTCACTGCTGACCTGCCTGCTGTGTTCCTCCTCCTCTCATAATACTCTAATAAATATCTAAAGCCTTCACTGGACAGCTTATTCTAAATTACAGAAGTTGACTCAATTTATTAGGTTACTTCTAAAAGCAACTTGTTGCACTGCAAATCATTTAGAGTTGCAGTATATTGAAACTCGTGGTTGTAAAATGTGGAAATGTTAGATATGAATACTTTTGCAAGGCCCTGTACGTACCTCAGTCAAATAACGTGATACTCCAGTTCACTAAATGTTGACGTCTGAGTTCTTTCTATTCCAGTGACATTAAATGAAGCAGCATTCACGTGCAAATTTGACAAACTTTGCTCTTTGTTATTCTAACAGATTTTGTGTATAAATGGTTTTGTATTTATATTTTATATGGTTGTTTTTACAGCTGAACAAGGTGAGAAATAAAGACACACACACAAGGTTGGTTTCCCATTCTTATCTTTTTTATCATTACTTCGTTTAAAGATCAAAGCTGTACATCCTGTCTAAGTTTCAGATTCAAGCACAGTGCAGATAGCAACGCCTGCGAAAAAGAAAAACTCTAAATAAAAAGAGAAAAAGGCAGAGGTGATCACAACCAGAAGTATGTACACAAAGGTCAGAGTATGTACAGAAGGTACCAGGCTCCCACTGCGTCGTCTTCAGAGTGAATTCAGTACAATGCTGCACTGGAGCAATCCTCAAAATGCCCACGCAACACAAATTCTTTGTTTTGGTCAGCATTTTTTTTTTTTGTTTTTAACTCCATACAATACTGACAGCATAATGCAGCATGTTGGAAAATAAAAATAACAGCTCTTATAACTTTCTCTATGGCATTAAAGGCTAAAACATAAAAAATATATTCTCTGTTTGACCTAAGCTCCGTCCATTCGTGGATCTTTTACATACCGTCAGAACAGGAAACATGATCAAACTAGGAACACTTAAAGCATTAATTTTCCCTGCACAGATGAGGGTACCACACACACACTTATACACACACACACACACACACACAGGCCTCAAACATGAAGTTATTCTGACGATGTCCAGTTAGGAGTAACAGCAATGGGCCATTAAGATGCACAGCGTTGCAGTTCAAAGGAAAACAAACAATAACTGAAATGCGTTTATTTTAGTTCTTGGCAAAAGAAGATGGACACCACTGTCACCTCCAGCCTCTGGAAACGATGCGAAACTGAGGAAACTACAGGATTAGATAAACTAGGAAAAAACCCAATTAATGCTCAATTACTTCCTACAAAGGAGAGGATTTGGTAAGTGCATCAATGTGGCTCCTTCCATGAATAAGATCAGAAAATTAATCTGAAATTTGGGTTTTCACTCTTAACTCAATGCAAAAAAACAAAAACAAAAAAACTTAATCACAAAGAATCAGGGAGTCCTGAGGCAAAAATAATATTTTCTTCTTACTGACTCTGCTCAAAAAAGTGCAAACCAGACCAGTGACCTCCAGGAGTTTGCTTGCTGCTGGAAAATGTACAAACCCAACATTCCCATTATTTATTTCTTACTAAAGAGTTACACACCTAGAGGTTAGTTGGCTCCATTGAAGTAAACCATCAGAACTGCAAGAATTATCTGCATAAGCCCTTTAGTTTCTACTGGTTTGTTCTGAGAACTGTAAACGTTGTAGCCGGTCCTTACAGCCCTCAGCCTCACATTAAGCTGAGTTTGGTTTTGATCAGATCCGGTGTGTTAAATGGCTCCGGATCAATTCATCCCTCTGCACATTTGTGCAGTAAAACGTTATTGAGTCGTGCTTGTAAATAATTTTATTCAACTATGTGTGAACTTTGTATTATGATTCTGATCTCTGTTTGGGCAACTTGACGACTTCTGATCAAACATCTGGTAATATTTTATTGCCGTCTCAGCAGGAAGCTACATTCAGAACACGCTCACCTCATTTAACTCTTGTTATGAGAATAAACGCAGAAAATATTGACGCCCTTTGCTAAAGATCTGAGGTTCTACAGATTATTCTACTGAACCTTAGTTTCTGAGAGTAGAACCCTGTGTAAAGGATGTTTTAACATTTTATTACATGACCCAGCCTTGTATAATATTACATTTATCTTGAACAACAGCCTCAGACTTCAGGTAGTGTTTTAGCGCTTTTATTCTGTGGATGAAACAGACTGATGTGTTAATTAAGGGGCTTTAATGATGCTGGCAGGTAAATTTCTGCTTCTGTAATAAACCAGCTGTTCTCTCCTGGGATCCGGTCTTTATGCTGGGCTAAGCTGACGGTCAAGTTTAGCAGAAAATATTAAAGTGGTGTCAGTCTCACTTTTCAGCAAGAAAGAAAATAAATGTTTTCTTTTTGTTCCTTTAATTTCCTGAAATGTCACATTTTCCCTTTTAAAGTCTCAGACTTTTTCTCCGTTCCCTGCAGTTGAAAACATGAAGACACGGGAACTCCACAGACAAATCGACTTAATATTCTTTTTTTCCCAGAGAAAACAGGGTTGGCTTTCGCCTGTTTTATTTACTCAGACAGAAGATACGACAAATTGGACTAAAACGTGGATCAATTATTACAGCAGGCTAAAGAGCAGGGTCCCCTGCTGCCACACACACATACACACACCTTAAATCGGTTTATTAAACACTCAAAGAAAATAAAAAGTTACATCTCATCCACTCTGATTATCCCCTCAATTGTATCTGAGAAGCTCTAACATCTCTATGATTATCACTAATGTGAAAGTTTTTTTAATCTGCACTGTTTGCTGTTTTGTTTTAATTTTTTTGTAGTTTTCTGTTAACAGTTTATGAGCTGCAAAGATTTATGTACATGATTTTCTAAGCTGAGAAGCGTCATCTTGTTCCTCCCGTTGGCAGAAGTGTCACATGCGATCTGCTTGTGCTTCAGTCGCGGTCAGAGAGCATCCAAGGGACAAACAGCGATGGCATCTGCACCGAGTCTGTGCGATCGGGTCATCTGCTGCTTTAACCGAACCGTACCGACCCGGAAGCACCGAGCCGCACTACTTAACGCATTCTGCATATGAAGGGTGTACTGATAACCACTTTAAGAGTTTGGTCAGGTAGAGATAAATATGACATAGAGTCCATCCCATAAATAGGTATACCGAGCCGGACAGCACATGCTTAAAGATGACTCAAAAACCTTGCAGGAAGTGAAAGTGTGTCGGCTAAAAAGAGATGAAGAAGATCTTTGGCTCGAGCCATGCGAAAAAGAAAACCAAAAAAAACAAACAAAAAAACAATGAAATAAACACTAAAAGACTATTTGTTGCCACCTCCCAAACACCAACGCACACATGAAACCACCTTCTTCGTTCCCTGAGCTGCTGCCGCCCACTGATTAACTGGACACGTGCCTCCTTCCTCCCACTCCCACCAGTCGAGCCTTAGCTGGGGACACAGTGGGTGGGGGTGGGCAGCCAGCCAGCCAAAGCGGAGGGCCGCCTACCTACGCTGAAGCCCGAAGCGCAGTACGATGCAACTGGAAATAAGGCAAATACTTGAACAGAACTTGACCAAAGACGGGATCTGGTGAGACGTGATCGCTCTCTGTGCAGCCTCTAAGACAGGGGCGGGTCCCGGGGGGGAGGGTGGGGGGTCGCGGGGACACAGTGATGCAGACTAGTGCAGCTCCTGTTGGAGAGCAGGAGCTCCGGTGCGTCAGGTTGGACGAGACGTTGTACCGTCAGTGGGAAAACGGAGGAAGAGGAGAGGCGACGTGAATCTATAGTGCAATGGTTGTGACATAAGACTGCTAATACCCAGGCTCTGTGCTCTCTCTCTTCTTTAAATCGACCCCCCAACAGCGTTACCGACGGTACTAAAGTGCTGATTGTTGAAGCCCTCAGGGGGCTGCTGATGTCGACGACACAAACGTTCCTACAGAGAAACTTTGACGGACCTTTACAGTACACACGTGTTCGTAAACAGAACGTCTCCGGGACAAATGCATGGCTATGGTACATGTGCAACAGCAATTCTCATATATTCATACAGTATCAACTTTACATATATATATTTTTTAGTTGCATTCAGTTTTAGAAAAAGATTAAAAAGGAAAATAATTAAAAAAAATATCTGGCTGCCAAGCAAGCGTGTGCTTATTTAATTTTTTTTTAAAAAGATGTTTTTCCTAAATTTTCTCTATGATTTTAAAGTACGTTCAGCTGAATAGGATGTATAACTGATTTACTTATGAGCGCATATCCCTAACCCCTCTTACTGTTCTGTTTTTCTCCGTTAATCCCGTCCCGTCCCGTAGAGGTGACTCGATTTATTCCCACTTTTTCTCATCTCTGTAACTCTAAATGAGGTGCCCTGCGTGGCCGTGGTGAGGCCAGACTCATGCGCCAGGGTCTCACTCAGTAAAAGCTCAAGCAAACAGAGGATCAGGCAAAGGTGGGGCGCTGCGGCTGCAGGCCGGGTGCAGCCCTGCCGGGCGGCGCCGCCGGGCCCGTTAGGAGCGATAGTCCTTTTTACTGTACGGCTTGTTCCCCAGGATGCTGTCCACCTCGTGGGTGATGGACGACGACAACTTTGGAAGAACCTGTGAAGACACACAAACATGACGCTGAATTCATAGCCACAGAGAAATAAAGCTACCTATTTTACCTGATCTGCTTATTATTTGTGCTGTAAAACATGTCATGTTTTATGTCAGATTTCTGACCTGTTAATACTGATTTGGCAGATTCCTCTTTAATCAGTAGCATATAGGAAGATATAAGATCATTACGCAGAATATTAGAGGTTTTCCAGGCGCATCCAACTGAAGAGAGACCAAACTGAGATCCAACCTGGCAGATACTGAAATCTCTTTTGATTAGCAAACCGAATAAAGTCCAGGTTTGTCATAGGAAATAAAGTTTCTATCTAAAAAGCTTCTTGCAATTCAATTAATTGTTAACTGGGGTATACAAACTCAAAAAGGGCCATTTGTTGAAGGAAAAACATAATGAGAGCAATAATTACACCAAAACTGCCCTACAAATATATACGTTTTGCATTTAAGATGAAAGAAAAATATTTTATAGTCATTTTAGAAGTAATTTTTTAGCTGCATATGCATACTTGATTGCTACAAACGATCAAGTGTGCGCTAAAGGAATGTTACCGCATTTTAGGAAATAAAGTCCTTTTCTTACTTAAAAAGGTAATTGAATTATTTATTTGTCTTTTAACGTATTGTAACATTGCATAAAAAGGCTGAAACGTTTAAAGGAAAAATCTGCAGAATGTGCCAGTGTTCTTATCTAATTAATCATTGGCATAACTGATAATTACTAAGACTATCATTAATACTGTGAGCATAATACATTGAAAAAGTAAAAACTAAGTGGAAAATATCGTTCTCTTGACTTCTTAAAGAAAAACTAATTTACATGCGAGACTGCGTTCTAATTCAGGGTCTGGGATAAAAAGGTCTGGCAAGAAGAAAACTCCAAACGCCTCGGGAAATGTGAGGGTAACATTTTGAAGCCGAAATATCAAATGTACACAGTGGGAGCGGATTTAGTGTGCACAAGCGTAAACACAGTCAGGAGTGAAGGCAAAGCACCAAACTGGAGGAGACGGTGTGGGTGAAAGCCCCCACCAGTATGCGAACCTCATTAAAAGAGCGAGCCTTATCAGCAGAGAAAGAAGTGGCCGTGAGCTCGTCTCCAATCCCCTCGGCAAATGATACTGGGCTGACCTTATTAACGCGGTAGAGTAACGCAAGAGAGCGTCCAGCGGTGAGCTGCCCAGGAGGACAAGCTGCACTCGGGAGCGGAAGAGCTGCCGCTCCGCGCCGGAAGGCACGGATACGAATCCGATTAGGTGGCCTCCCCATCCCGTTCTTTTGAAGAGGGCAAACTTTTAATGCGCTGTGCAGGAGCAGAAAAGAGGGGAAACACAAAGAGGAAGGTGCAGCTGCCTCACCTGGATGGCTCCTATGTTCTCCATCAGCTGGTCGGTGCTGGACGCCCCTAAAAGGACAGAGCTCACCCCCTCGTTCCGTAGGCACCACGCTGCAGGAGACCAGCAAACACTGATGACGTCCCCACCATCACACGCACACACACACACACACAGGGCCACATCCATGACTCACACACACACACACACACACACACACACACACACACACACACACACACACACACACACACACACACACACACACAAGGCCACATCCATGACTCACACACACATACACACAAACATATGCTGCACAACATGACACCATTTCACATAGTGAATCTATAATTGATCTGCAGCAAAACCGGGTAAAACATTAAATCACAGTTTTAAATAGATGTACATTAACTTTCTTCATTTTGCTTGATTGTACATAAAAGAGCATCTCATACCTCGGTTCTCTGTCCTGCAGAGTCACTCAGAGCGATTTGGACACGTGTTGTGTAGTGAACGACACAGAGGCGTTGCCGTGTCTCAATAACACTAAATAAATGCCCCAAACCCGGGAAAAGGATGGTTCTGATTGAAAAAGTAATCAATCTGTTTTAACCTGCCATCTTAAAACGACACTACAGACATCACATCTACATGCGTTTGTGAGTTTTCTGCACCTCCACAGTCAGTTTCAGTTTTGATCCAGAGCAACACTCTGCACGTTTCTCAGGTCGTGTCGATGCGAGAGCAAATCAATCATAAAACATTTGCAGAACTCTTGCTGATCGCTGCGAGTTCATCAAACGGAGCCTCTGGAGCCAGAATTTGTTTTGAATGATTTGCACTGCAATGTAAAATTACATCATAAGGGGAACAAGTTTTTCTTCCCTTTTCTCTGCCTGTCCTCACCACGAGTGTCATTACCTTAATAAAAGTGCTGCCAGTCTAAAATTGGGGATGATGAGGTTGCAGCCTTGGCGACAGGCTAGCAAGGCCGCAGTTCTGTCTAATTTTCTACAGCCCAATTCACACGGACTCAGGCCACATACTGTGGATTAGCTGCTGCCACCAGGCTCCTCCAGGACCCAGACATGTTGCCAATGAAACAACGAACCACAACAATCCCACCACAGAAATGCTGAAAGAGCTCAAATCACTCTGGGAACTCGCACACATCTTAAAGACTCTGCAGAGAACATTTACATTTGGCAGATATTTTTTTGTCTTTATGCGGTGGTGCAATGTGGCATGAAGACTCTTTAAATGGGTATTTATGACAGTTTGTGTGATTTGTGGGTCTCTAAACTTGGATGCTGTACACAAAAACATTAGCACGGTGCTAAACATTACACAGGAGGTTTATCTGGAGTATAACTAGATCTTCTCTTTTTTATATATTTGCTTTTTTCATCCGTATCTAAGGTCGTGCGTCTGCTTTAAAAAAAACAGCTACATTTATACTTCAGCAAAACAGAAAAACTGCAAACCTATCTAAAAGCAAAGTTGTGCAAAGCATTTTTTTGAGGATTTCATCAGCGAACGCTGCTGAGAACAAGCAGGAAACCTGACATTCTGCAATCATTCTGAACAAATCGACACAAAAATACCACACTCCTGCTTAGTGTGCTATTATAATTGGTAGCTGTATTATGCAATACAACTGAATGCTTCTGCAATTCAGGAAGCTATAGTTGTAAGCAGATTATAGCACTAAGGGAAGCAAAATGTCGCTGTAAAAATAGTGGGATTACGATTCAACACAATTCCTCCGCCAAACTGGAAACACAACCCAGAAAACGGGAACACTTGAAGCTTTTTCCTCTGGATTTGTCAGGAGCGCACGATGCCTGGAGGCAGGGAAAAGACCAACAACTTAGCTTAACTTCATCCACTTGTCACATTCACTCTCTAAATCCTGAATTTAACACCTGCTTCGCCAACACAGCCTCAAGCTAAAGGCAGAATGATATCAATCACAGTTTTAATTCAACGCTGGAGTGAAAAGGACTCCACAGTGCGCATAAATCTGCTGTGCTGCCTTCAGGAGCCCAGAAAGGAGTTATGGGAATTGGCTGTCGACTAATGGGGCGTGAAACTTGATTTATGACAGTATTTTACAGTGAGGGTGAAGAAACGGCAGCGATCTAATCTGAGATTGCAGACTGAGCCTCGGATTTATTCAGCTCATAGCTAACGTTTGACGCTGGGGTTTCTGGCTCTGCTGCCAGCAGCGACTACATATCTGTCACCTGCGGATTAATTCCAGGGATCCTGTTTTGATGCAGAGACTCGAAGCTGCTAAATGCACGAGACAACCTCAGATTACTCCATGCATGCCATGTGTCGACATTCACGGCGTCTCCGCTCTTATTAAAGGAATGAGTCAGAGACGTGTTTACTGTGTGTTTACGTCCCTCGCATTCGAGATCCTCCGCTGCAAGGCTTTCACACCGAGACACACACACACGTGACAACACGACAGAGAACTCAGACAGCTGCGAGAGCGCCGCTGACCCCGGGCCTGTCCGAGGCCGAGGGACGGACAGACAGACAGAAAGAGAGAGAGCGGCAGAGTGTATCTGCGTACCGATTGCGAGTTGGGGCAGTGTGCAGCCCAGCCGCTCCGCGATTGCCTGCAGCTCTTTCAACTTCGCCTGCTGACGCCGGCCCTCCTCGCTCAAGATCTTGTCCTTCAACCACTGGTAGCCCTGTTGAAAACATAGCACACCTGCTCAAAAACACAGCCCTGCTCACATCGTCGTGTCAGCAGGGCCCGTTTTTAAACACGTGACTCTGTCTTCAGCTGTCAGAGCCTCAGCCGGGTAGGAAGCAAAGCTGCTCCATTCTGCTTGTTCTTGTTTTTTTTAAATCATCACAAACATGAGGAAACCCTGTCCTGATTGCTGTGCTAAAACTAGGAAACAGCTGCACTTAGCTGAGGTACAAAGCGTCTCAACCAGGGATGCTACTGGTCACACAGCTTAAGAGTCAGAGACACACAACATCTACAGGCAACACTGAGCCAAACAGGAAGCAGGAGCTGCACAACACCAACACAAAGAGTCTGAACCACTGTGCTACACAATCCACACACACACAAGACATGCCACTTCACCACAGAGGGACACAACAGTGTGAAAGATCAGGGGTTAGAACAAACGGTTTTTCCTGAATGCTCTTTTCACTGATGGAGATAAATCCTGACTTCTCCCTTCATAAAAACTACTTAAAATAAATGTCAGAGAAAAACGCGTCTTCTGCTTTAAAACAAATTAACTCATTCAAGTATTGTAGAGTCAGATTAGAGCTATTTTCAGTGTGAATGTGTCATTTATATCGTGTGCATTTAAATGAACTGGGCCGGAGTCGGCTCGCTGACAGACGGCGTCGTAGAGGTGCATGGTGTGAACACGGCACTGAAAACACACACACAGGTACACAGTATGCAGAGCTACAGAACCTGAAAGAGACAGAGGCACAATGAAACAAACGAGCCACAACCAGTGGGGGAGGGGCGACACAGAGCAGTGAGAGTGAGCACAGATGAACGGAGAGGTCGGTGGGCAGCGGAGAGGACCGGTCTACCTTCAGAGACGCCCGAGAGTATGGAGGCACCCTGCCGTCGTATTTCCCTGAGATGATCCCGCAGGCCAGCGGAGACCAAGTCATGGCGCCCACACCTAAAACAGAAGCAGATCATCATCATCATCATCAGTTCTCATTCGTGTAGCAAAGACGTTAAAAATTGTACTTTAAGAAGTACAAATCAAACACAGAAAAATTGCAACAGTTTTTAGTTCTGCCACAACTGGAACTTTGAGAACATTCATAATCTTTCTGTGGCCTGAAATGAAAATAAATGTGACACCTCTGCAGTAGTTGAACTTCAACACTTGTATCGCAGTAATGTGTGTTGGCGTCAGAGAGTCTCAAGGAGCAGCAATATTTTTTGTCTGACATTTTTTTAAAGCTTTTTCTAGGGTCTTTGTTTAATGGGACGATGGACAATGTTGCTTTGTTGTCGTCACACGGCTCATCCTGCTTTCGGCTCCATCCTCCATCCAAATGGTAACGCTGCAGTTGGCCAGCAGAGTCTCTTCAGTGTTGGAAAGTCGGTAGGATGCTACTCTCCCATGTGACTCTGTGCTGAATCATTCGAGACATAAAGGTTTGTGATTTGCTACCAGATTATTGGGAGAGGGAGGGGTAAATGTTTGTGCCACTATATACATATGGTACAATTCCTGTAAAAGAAAATGAGAAATGTTGCACTTTCCATGCGCTGTGTGATTCCTCCCTTTGCAGAGATCTTTTACATAACTGTCAAGGACTGTAAGGCTGCATCTTTATTACTATGAGCATAAAGACAAACAGTTCTCCCCCTTCTCCAGCCTTTCACTGCATTCTGTCAGTCAGATGTATAAATGCATCACACTATTGGCTTTTGCTTCAAAGAAAAGGAAAGGAAAAATAACTTCCCAGCATCATTTCATAACAAATTCACCACAGCATGACATATAAATGGATCACCAGAAAGGCTCAGCTGTTTTTGTATAAAAATCAAAATTGTGTGATCAACATGATTTTTAATTTGTTATTTTAGTTTAAGACTTAAAAAAGTCAAATTTTGGTATCAGAATAAAAACTGAAACCAGCTGTAATTATTCTTAAAGTACATCTTTGAACCTGTTCTACTCGTATCTGCTCAGGCTGAACTGAGTGGAAGGTAGTGGAAACAACTGCATGTGAAGCAAATAATAATAAATCTACAGCACATGCACCCAATTTACCATTGCAAAAAAAAAAAAAATCAATACTTCATCTAGAGCAAGAAATGCGTCAGTGCTCACCTATCTTATGGAAAAGCTCAGGCAGCTGCACCTCCACTTTCTCCCTCTGGAACATGTGGTACTCTGCCTGCTCGCATATAGGAGGGATCTGGTTAAACTGCCGCGCCACAGAATACGCCTCCTAAAGGGAAAACAACAAATAAACCAAATTATACCGAGGTAATAAAATGAGGAAAGTGATGCCATGCATAATTCTCCTTTGTTTTGATCTGTTTTCCTGTGTTCTCACCATTATCTCCATTGGGCTCCAGCGGGATGTTCCCCAGTACATGGCCATACCTTGGTTTATCACATGGGTCATTGCTCTTACAGTTTCTGCAGAGACAGGTACAAAAACACAGTGATCTCTCCATGCTGTGCTCCACGATGCAACGTAAACATCCTTGACTTTTAATCGTTCAAAAAACCCCCCCCAAAAAACATGTTTGTTATCATTTGCAATCCAAATATCCCAGACAATTCAGGAGGGAGGTGGAGAAGCTGATTATGCTAATTAGAAGCCGGAGAATCCTGATGAGCGTGACATCTGTTCTTAACAAGGCAAGACTTGAATGACATTCACGTTAATATTTACAAGGATCTGCTTTAAATTTGAAGCGTGCAACATGAAACGGGAGCCAAGTGACATGAATGGGAGATGACAGCCATACGTTCACCAGTTCAGATTTTTAATCGTGCACAAAGTGGGCTGACACACAGGATGGAAGCTTGCGTATTTTAAGCACGGAGGGTTAAAAAAAAAAACGCCTCACTTTATCGTGCACGGTGAATATTAAAGAAATTTATCTCAACGTATTGTGTCTCTGCATTACTATATTTTATTTAAAGGTCGGAATTTCCGCTTGGAGTCGGAGCTGACGTGCCAAATGAAATCTCCCTTCGCCCGGCTCTAATTTCCGTCTCTTCGTTGGCTGGGGTGACAGTTTGTTTTGTGTGTGAGGCTGCAGAGCAAAAAATGAAACGGGTTAGATAACGATCGGGCTTCCCAGACAAGAGCACAAGTGCAGGAGTGTAATAAAAAAACAGATTGCATCAACCCCTCAGTAATCCTGCATCCATCTATTAAGTTTACGGATGCCCTGCTCCTGAGAAATCGGCCCTTTTTATCATCCGGTGGCTTCTTGGCTTAGGAACGTTTTTCTGAGGAGCCGTTAAACCTCCTTTTTCACCCTGTTTACCCCCTCAGCTACCGCCAAAATAAAAGTACACCAGATGGTTTAACCACTGTAAACTCATGAGTAACCTTGAAGCTATTCATATGAAGAAGACGTAACAAGGCAGATGGGCAACAAATATAATATAAATATTTTAAAAAGTAAAACTATTTCTCAGACATAAGACAGAGAAGAAGATCCCAGACACAGTGAAGCATCAAGCCAAAGGCAGAGATATGACCTCAGGCTCAACTTTAACCCTGGGAGGAGCTGCTACCGCTGCAGCAGATGGACGCTGGGCGTCCAGCTGAGCCCACACACAGTTAGCAACTCTGCCATTTAAAGGTCTCCAGCATCAGCATCTATCATCATTCCGACTGTGGAGGTGGAAGCACCCGGACCACAGGAGGCGTTTAAAAATAGACGTTTCAGTTACAGGAGGATTGTGCATCCAAGTCCTCGCAGTGCAGTAGTCATAGTGACGAACAGGAGGCTGTTTTTAATACGTATATATATATATATATATATGTATATATATATTATATATATATATATAAAATCCAAAATAAAGAGAAAAATCCAATGAGACCAACAAAATTACCTTCCATAGGCGTGTTGGGGTCAGGTCTGTTGGC
>CAEGAF010157161.1:0-35377 GCA_903067075.1 Micropoecilia bifurca
ACACAACCAAGTGCAGGCAAAATTAAACCTGCTAATAGATAAACCTGCAGGCATCATTTAGTTAAGAAAATTAGGTGCTTTACAGCATAAGGTAACTTAACCTGCTTTACAACTGAACCAGCTTCTGACATGAACCACATATACATATGTGGTTCATGTATGGGGCTCCATTAGTGTCCGACTTTGTTGCAGTCAATCAGTAGGTGGGGTCAAAACACCAGCGTTTCTCTTTCTCGCTTTTTTGTAACGAGTAACTAAACCACACATTGAAAATGTATCGGAGTAAAAGTTTGCAATTAAGTTTGGAAATATAGTGACGTAAAAGTGAAAGTTATCAAAAATGTTCATACTCGAGGAAAGTATGAAGTACTCCAAAATATAGTTAAGTAAAGTAGTGAAGTATTTTTACTTCGTTACTATACAACACTGCACTTTACCGACCATGAATTTGCGCAAATTGAAATTACGAAAATAAGTTTGCATAATGGCAACATGCCAATTAAAAAAAAAAAATCATAATTTTCACTTTTTTGCACAAGAATGAGATGTTTTTTCCAGCCATATCAAAATCGATGTATTTCACAATAATGGGGAAAAAATGTTTATGCGTCACAGGAGTCATGTGATCAGCAGCCGGACGTTAAAGGCAAAAACCCACGAAGAAGACTACAGGAAGTAGCATGAGGTAGAGGTGTGTGTGTGTTGGGGGCTTTTTGGAGAAAGTGCATCTGGCTCCACCAGAAATCTCACAGCATCACACAGTTTATAAAAAGTTGTGTCATTCTAACGTGTTGAATCCATTGGTCTTCCGTAAAATTGCCAAAATGGCGTTTTGGCAGTCAACATCCGCTCCCAAGTTTCACTTCAATGCCTGAACAAGATGCTAAAATCTTTCCTGATGGCTGGTAGATGATGAGTTGGCTGAAATATGGATTTATCTCATGTAACTGTTCACACCTATCTCTGACATGATTTTAAATGACTTATCATGTGATCAAGCTTGTTCACAGATTATTTTAATTTAATTTCTTATGGCAGTTGTGTTTTTTCTACAGAATACAGACATAGATTTGCATACATTTGCAGTATAAATACAGCTTCTGTTTGTGTACGTGTTTATGTAAAATAATGAAAAAAAAAAAGATCAGTGTCACCTTGGAAGACTCCAGATCAGTGGGATGCTTCATGGTACGAGGGTCGTATCCATTGTGTCTATCCTTAATAACAGGATCAAAGATCTCCGCAAACACCTGATTTATAAAAAAAAAGAAAAGAAGAAAAACACTTGGATCTTCACAAAACTTTTAAAATGATACTGAAAGCAAAGAATGGTTTGGATACAATGTCCAACCTCGTAGGTTTCTTCGTCCCCAGCCACCATGCCCACAGTTTTAATGAAGGGGTGTCCGGGGTTGTCCACCCCAGTCTGGATGCACTGATCCAGGGTCCAGTTGTTGGGCGTCGCCTTGTCCCTCAGACGAGCATAAATGGTCGGGGTCATTGCTGATGCCATGCAGTTGTTGTGCTTCCTCAAGTCAGGGTAATCAGCACTGTGGGAATTAATCAGCAATTGATTAGGTGTAATTTTGAAAAAATACTGTTTCCTTGACTAAAAGAGCCAACATAGAAAAGGCAAATGAAATCAGTAGTTGTTTGGAAAGCATATAAATAAATGCTGTGCAAAGAGGTTTACCTTTACCATTAATTAGTCAGAGTCTCCAATATGTGCTAAAATGTGAGACTATAACTATCTAGTTGACCTCAGTCTGCTAAATCTAATCCTGCTTCGTTTTTGACACTCTTCCAGAAATGCACCTTGGGGGATAGAACCTCCTCCTCTCAGCTGCAGCAGTGTTATCAGTGAGGAGAAATGCGGATGCCAAAGTGCCGGCTCCCATGGCCATCATCACTGCTGTGTTACGACCGGACATCATGCGGGTGAAAGAGTTCGCCATTCTTATTTGGTTAAGGTATTTCCTGGTGAAGAAATAAAAGGTCAATGTGACGTTTTGCAAACTTTACAGCTTAAAAGTTAAACTAAACTATTAAGTAATAACATAAATTTAACATTAGAGCCTTGAGCAATTTGGAATCTTGTAATCATCCATCCCCAACTGCTTTAGGTGAAATATCTGACTTGTTTGCTATAAATGTCAGGCGTAGTGTTTGTCTGGTTATTTGTGTGAACTGTGCACAAAGGTCACAGACGATGAGTAAATAGATAATTGGAAACAGACTGTATACAGGCTTAGCAACTGACAACTGCAGTGTTACTACAAAATTGTGTGTAAGTAAAAACAAAAAAAAAACAAACACAAAATATTCACAATAAGGCCAGTAAATGTGGAACTGATGATTTTGGATTTTTTTCTCCCAAACAAATAAATGTGAAATTAATGTAGTGGATAAAAAAAGCATAAATGACATTTACACATGTAGTAAAAGCAATAGGACAAAAATTATATCACCCAAAAAAAGACTCTCATAATAACTGCTTAAAAGATAAAAATATTTGAGTTAAAATTCAAAATCAGGTTTATTATAAATTATTTTTGTGTTTGAGTGGAAGATGTTAATGTCATTTTGTTTCATTCACATATATCTTTTCAGGTTGACAAAACTCCTAATTGCATTAGGCTATCAGATGTTTAGGTGGCAGATACACCGTCAGCCTGCATGATGAGATTATTCCTGAAGCAGACAGGAGCTCCCTGATTGGCCACCCTGAGAAAGTCTCCAGTTCAGCTGATCAGTTACTTTGTGATTGGATACTGAGAGAGAAGCTGCTGTTTTACAGTAAAACAAAATGAATAATGGAATAACACAACTGCAAAGCGTGAAAGTTTGCAGCACTGTCGAAATTATGCTAAGTTATTCACAGTTTTTGATATTCAGTAACACCTAAGTGCTGTCTTAGATTTGGAGTCAGGCCTGCACACTGCCTGATCCGTTTTTAGGTGGCCAGCTACGTTTATGCAAGACAAGCCGGAAGAAAAGAAAGCGATACAGTGAGTGGACAGATGAAGGTGGAATTAAACCGTTGCCAGATTAGATCAGAGGGAAAGATGAAGAGAACATAAATATGAAGCTATGAACAAACAGTCTGGACAATTTTGGGAGCACAAAAAAGTAAATGAGCCACAGAGAAAACTGAAAAAAGTAAAGTATAAAGACAAAGTGACTGAAGGCATTTAGTGGGCCAGAGGTCAACATAAAGTGTGCTAAGAGTCACACGAAGGTCAAATGAAGTAAAACGCCCCCCCACCCCTTAAAGAGATTATAAAAAGGGGGATTAGTTGGGATTTTCATCCCAGATTTGAAGGTTACATGAGGAGAGAAAAGTAAAGGGGTAAGACACCAGTAACCTGTGATCTCCATTTAAATGTTAAAAGGCAACATTACAGTCATTTATTTTTAAATCGATTAGCTGTAAACATTTTTATGTTGAACCACATACAGAAAGTGTAAGTAACACAACTGCAGGTTTGAGAAAGAATGCTCTAAGACAATAGTAGCCAACAGATGGCTGACACTTGTGAGCAGTAGGCAGCTTAAAAACTAATACAATTGTCTGCTGTGTACAAGTGGACTGTAAATGTTCATCCAATGAGCTACTTTTAGCTGAATGAAATAGCGCAGTCATGTTGAGTGCTGTGTAATATAAGAATATTAAGCTTTTATCTGAAATAACCCTGCAAATGACCACAGTTCATGAATAAATGGAAGTAAAATGATGATCCAATTTTATACTGTGCATGTTTTAAAAGATAAAGTCACATTTTTCAGTTGTACTGTGAGACTTATGGACCTCTGAAAGAGAAGATGGATCCACTTTACGTTACAAGACATAGATGAGGACAGATTTCAGAAGCAAACAATCAAAAGTTTAATTACGAATCTCATCACTTGCCTTTGCTCAGCTGAAAAGAAGAGGAGGCAGAAGATGGCTGGAGAGTTTCCTGGAGCTCAGTTCAGGGAGGCTTGATCTGCAAAGTGAGCGCAGCCTGAAGAATGTGAAGGGATCAGAAACGGACGAGGCTACCGGTCCAGGATTAGCCTCTGCCCGGCCATCAGACAGAAAATCCTCTTTTCTCCGTCACTCATAATGTCTGCGTTCTTGCTCTTATTCTAGTTACCTGCAACCTGAAATCCTGTGCTGCTTGTATGTAACTAATGCGCACCAAGTATAGACACACCACTTTATGCTTTCTCTTTTGGATTCGTTATATTAATAATAAACTTTCATTTTTGTTTTCCAAAACAATTGACCTGTGGCAATGTAATATGATAAGAAAATGATTGGGAATGTTTATTTAGTGCAAATGTTAATTCTTTAATTGGAAAACACACAACCCTGAGGTGTTTGTGTTTTGTGTTAGTTTTCCAATCAGTTCTTTATTTATTTATATCCGTAAAGTCTTGTCATATTCAGTTCATTCTCTGTTCATTATTGTCACTAAGGTATTTCCATTTTGGAGTTTGTTGTGTATTTGTGTATCGCTGTGTATTTTAAGTCATTCTCTTAGATGAGTGCCATCTTTTTACACCGTGGTTTATAGTTTGCTTCCTGCCTTTTTCAACTAATTCTGTGTTTATTTTATGACCTTCCCTCAATCTTCCTGTTTTTCTCTCCACAGCTGTTCCACTTTCTCCCAATTAAGCTTACCTGGATCCATTGTCGTTCTCTGAGTTGATTTATAAACCCTTTGCTCAGCTGGAAATCACATTATGCAAACTCCAGATGCATGGGAAGGTGATGCTGGTCTTTTATCTACTTAAAGCTGTTCTTCTTTGTATTGCATCACAACACAAGACAAGCATGATGTGAGTATTGCAGTTTGCACTTTCCCTGCACTCATTACTGAACAGATTATACAAAAGCAAGCTGAAGCTCCCAACTTTATCACTGGTAAAAAGTATTTTTTATTTATTTTTTTTACTTGTCTGTTCTTGCTGATCCTGTCAGACGGTTTTCTACAGCACACATGCACATCTGTGTCCCTTTCCACAGGGCAGTTACTGAAAGATTAAGACAGTAACTATTCAATATAAAGTCTTGCTTTAGGGAAATGATTCTGCTAAAAATGTTCAGAGGAAATCAGTCAAGGGGGATCAATTAAATGAATCATTGCTGCTATTTTTCATATACCTCTTAGGAGTTCCCTAAGCTGTAAACTCCTCCAGTTTCTTTTTATGGTGTCTTTTCCAGTCAATTAAGTCAACAGAAGCTTGAAAAAAATTAATATAAGAGCTTTTCTAAATGTATTTTGGAAGCAATTATTTCACTTTTTAAACCAAGAAAATTACTGAAGAGAAAAAAGGCAACAAAGTGGTAAAGCAAGATGTAAACTTGTTGAACATACTAGCTGAACTGAGGGGTGTAAAATTAGTTTTCTTATATAACCTTCAGAGATGCACGTCAGTATTTGTGACATTTAGCGAAGAGTTTGCTGTGAGTCTGCAGGTTGGGATGCCTCTTTGTTAGGCTGCAAATGTCCAACTTATTAACTCAATTTCTTGCCAAAGATCACAGTGGATCAACTCCTCACCAGCATAAAAAAAACAAGTATTTGTATTTTTTAAAAATGTAGTTAGTCGATTAAAAACATTATTGTGGCAACATGACAGTTTGCGTTAGACTCTGTGGTTAATGAATTAGAACACAAGTGGATTTAATCAGAACAGTTTGGATACATATTGTGACTTAGTGAATTAGCTATTAATGCAGTAATAGCTTAAATATGCATCTGCCTTTTAATTAAATATGCTGCTTACATTTTGTGTAGCCTGTGTGCTAGAGAAATCAAACGGCTTCTCCAATGAACACGGATTGTTTTCTTCACACTTAAAGATGCAATGAGTTTCTAAATGTCTTCACAGGGACTACAGTAAGTGGATTGCATTGCTTGTACAAAAATATATAAGCACTTTTTATGTGAGATGTAAAAAAAAAATGAGGTAATATAAAAATACATTTAAACAAAGCAAGGTTGATATGTGTACCAGCCAAGCATTATAATGCTTGGCTGGATTATAATGTGTTGTTCTCTGTTATGTGTGCACACATTACACATTAGTTTTGATTTAAAGTTTGTCACATTTTAAAACCAGAAAACATAAAATCTTGTTAGTGTTAGTATGCCACACAAATACATTGGACTCTGTTCTTTGATCATTCTATCAATATACCATCACATATTGATTATTAAGTGCTATCTCAAACCTCATAAACCACATAACTATTGGTTAAAATTAAAAATCATTTGCTCTCTTTAACAAAGTCCTCTCTACTGAAAACGTGGCTGTTCATTTGCAAGACAAAAACAGGGTTGGCGTTCTTTCTTTCCCCAATGATCGTGGCGCTTTCTGTAAAAAAACTGGGTGAAAACTAAATGATTATCCTCGTTAAAGATATTCCTTCTTATTTAAATGTACAGAATCTTGCCACTTGTGCCTTATTTTAGGATATTTTCTGAGCTTCAGTCCAACAATGTGGAATGAGCAAGAAATAATCTTTTAATCTTATATTCTGTTGTGCATAATTTGCTCCTTGTGGGCTGAACATAGGACCAGTTTGAGGTAAAAGCTGCAGTAGCATTAAATTGAAAGAGAGAAAATGCATAAGGCATGTTGTATTTATTTTCCCTGCACCCACAAGTGAAAAATGTAAACAGATAAAGTAACACAAAAACAAATAACACATAAATAATTACAACACAAATACAGCAATCTGCTTTTCTAACCCCTTGAGTGAAACAGACATCCAGAGCTAAAGATGCATTTTTAAATGAGAAAAAGCTTCAACACATCACTGTGTAACAACAGGTTGTCTTGTGGCTGACAGCCCTCAGACTGGGCTTGACAAGAGACAAACATGCCAGATTTAATTGGACAAAATATTGTTTTTTATATATTTTCTTCAGCAGCTACACGGAACATTTTCATACAGAGAAGCAGCGGATGAAGGTACAGGAGAAATCCAGTCAGACATGCACAGCATGCAGCTGTTGTGTGCATGCAACACTATTTATCATATCATCAATATGAAAAACAAAGTCTGATCATTCAAATGCTACATTATTTTTTCAATCTACAGAATACATCATTGTTGTAGGTTCATGAGATGCAAAACAACAATTCAATATAAATACCAAAACAAACTTAATTAGTTTATTAAAATTAAATAAATGGAAAACAATAAAAATGTTATTCACAGCATAACAATTTCTCTTTTCAGTCGCATATCTGAGGAGTCACTATATACAAAAAAAAATTAAATATAGTTTAATGTAGTAAATAAATTAAAGTGTAAACAACGATCCCACCGTCAGTCAAGCAAAGCTACTTCTCAGAGAGAGAGAGCTGCCCCTGCCTAACATGCGGTCACTCAGAAAACACACATTCACACAGCTGACAGTTTGCAAAAGCCAAAACATTATAACTGCACACAGATGCTGCAAATGGTTTAGGCTGGCAGGGCTTGTTACAACAATTAAACAGTAGAGGGCGATGTTTGCTTATGTTTTCAATGCTGCGTTCCCTATCTTTACACCAACATGCTACAGTACCATGGAGCAAATGTTATCTAAGTTTTAAACTAAAAATAAAGTCCATTTTAGATTATTTTTAGAGAACATTGAGGAGTTACATAAAGCTGTGACTGGACAAATTGTCAAGTATGCAGAAATTGACCTACACAAGTGGAAGGCACTGGAAAATATCTTAAATTTGTATCATTCATCTGGGCAATAAGTAAAAAAATAGCTTTTCATTTCTTACATTAATCTGAGGCGTAACACAGATAAAACATAATTACAGGCTTCAATTTTTTTTTTTTTACGGCACGTGAAAATCTTCAAGAAATCTGAAATTTAATTTCAGTGCGTCGTCTAACAATAAATTTGGGGAGAGCAGTTGATTTTAATCTGCTAAGCTCACTCAGGATGCGTAATGCCAAATAAAGTCCTTGTGGTTGGAGTGCTGTATGCTGAGTTCAGAGGTCAGGTCAAAGGCCATTCAATCAGACACATCCTAAGATGAGATCATGCAAGTTTAATGTGGTGACCGTCATGACAGAAAGCGTTTTGTAGAGGGATCTTTGTTCGGGGCGTTGCATGGAAATGCATAAGCAACAGAACACAAGTCATGGCACAGAGACATAAGCTCAGACCTTTCTCTGTATCTCCACCTGTTTATGCTACATCTCTGTTATGTTCATCCACTTCTTTCTCTGCACTCTCAGGCTCTCTGAGGAAGAGTGATGTCGTGTGCACCACACTCTGTACTAAGGAAACCTTCATGCCGTGCATCCGACCTGCATTCATCTTGGTCTTGTTGAAAACAATCGCTCATGCACCTTACCCATCTCTGTCCTCTGCTCATGCTACCTCATTATTCTGCAAAACAGCTCATTTTCCACAAGTCCTGTTCCGTTCCTTTCCACGTTGCTCTGGTGACTTCCTTCCAGTTTTCTCTTGATGGATTAGGATCAGGTGGGCGTTTCATCCTCAGAGGTTCGGTGGGTTCTCAAAAGCTTCAAACTGATAATTCAGGCAGGCAGTCTGGGCTCGATTTTGAGCGAGAGATCATACAGCGTGTCCTCATCCATGGTCAGAGTCTTATCCATAAGGTACTGAGTCACCTAAGACAGAAAGACAAATGAGACAAGAGTTTGTATCTTTTTTTTCTTTTTTAGGATTGTTGCTGCAGATGGTTAAAATACTGGAAAGATTTTGCAACAGAAAAACAACATCACTGATTTTAATGGATTTTTGCAGGGATGTGTTTTGTTTAAAGAGCCAATATAGATGGTGTTGACCCATCTCCAAATTCTTTATATTTTGTTTTCAAGACATGCGACTTGAGGTTGATGTTCGAGCATTTAGAGTCAGATTCTCGATAGAGTGAGTATAAAACAAAAACAGATGAAGGGACATAAAGTGCATCTGAAAAACATTTATGGCAAAAACAGAAAATATTGCGAATACCTGTAACAGGAAGGGCCAAGTGCCATCAAATTGTTGTTAAACTAACATTTATCAGTGAAAATGTGTTTGGACACATTTGAATTTTTTTATAAATTAAACTAAATAGTTTTATAATGTGACAAATCTTCAAGTGCAAGCAGCGCAAAGTAACTAAAGTCTAGGATTAATATTAAGAATAGATTCAGTAAAAAAAAAAAAGAAAAAAAAGGCTGGTGATCAGATTCAAATCATTTTAGCAGATTATGGTCAGTATCCAAAAATCTTGCCTCTATGCATTCAGTCAATCCTCCATACATTAGCACTATAGAGGTGTTTTTATAGAGTGTGAAAGTTGTTATCTGTAATATGTGCATCTTTGCTTAAACCCAATTTAGAATAAAGATGACTAAAACACGACTGGGCTCTTGTTTACAAAATATAAAGCAATGAGGGATGACTCACTGTAGTTTTCGAATGCTATAATCTGAATAAACACTTCTCTTAAATGGTGATAGCCAGGATCTGCTATGAGCGACCAATATGCAAATAAATTATAGTCACAGCTGCTTACAGAGTAAATGCAAGGTCTGCATCGGGCTATCTAAACTCTGCCAAACAGGCTTATGCTTCTATCCGAAACGCTGCTTTGCTCTCAGGAACATTGTCGGCTCCTGTCATCCTAATGCACGACATGTGGCTCCTGGAGAGTTAAAGCAGGGACTAAAATGTTATTCTCTTCAGAAAATACTACCTATTCTGGCACCCAGATATGCACAACATATTTTTCACTTTTGTAAATACACCACAGTTTCTCACTTTACTAAAACCCAATAAAGTTTTACTCTAATCAGAAATGGTTGGCTGCAGAGTTTTTGTTGCTCAATGTCTGGACAGTGCAGTTTACTTCCCTTAAGAAATATAAAATGTTGGTCTGTCTATGTACTCAACATCTGTAACAAACAGCAGCAGAAATAAAGACAATGAAGCAGAAATGAAACAAAAGAAAGTACCTTAGGTTGATGCTCTATTCTGTAAGGTGTCTGCTGGAACTGACGGATCTCTCTGATGATGTGTGAGATCTAATGAAAATGTAAAAACAATTACTAAAAAAACAAAACACAAAAAAACCAGAGTCCTGATGTATTTATTATTTGGTTGAACTTGTGGATCTATAAAGCTCACCATCCTCATTTTGGAGAAATTAACAAGACCCTCTTCAGTAAAATTGGGAGTTCCTTCCTCGATAAAGGCCAAGTCAGTCAGATACATTCCCAGGTATGGCACACACGGAGGGTTGCAGCTGCATGATGGACGTCGGAAAATAATACAGTTTATGTCAGAAATTTGCGTACATGTATCGCATGTCGTAATAATTTTAGACATTGATGCATTTGAACTGTTTTCCTTCAGGCTGGAATATTTTACAGTATTCAATTTCAATAACTTATAGAAAATAGGGCTGATTAAAATTACCTCTTGTTTTTTTTTTCTACTTTTGATCAGTACAGTCTCTTACTTTTTCAGCGTCTCCCTCAGGTTTTTAAATCTTCCCTCAGAGGACACGGTCTTCTGCAGTTTGTCCATCAGAGCTTTGGTCTGGAAAATACAACAAACACACCATGACATTTATCTTAAAAGCATTACCGCAAACGGCACTAAAACAAATAAGAGCTACATTAACTTCTGGCCCACAAATCGGTCATAATAAAATTAACATTTATACTCTTTTAGTAAATTACAGTCTATCTGGGGATTAGAACAACATAAATGCACTCTGTTCTGTATTTCTGTGATTGCTATAATGTTTGTGATTTTTTAGGATTCACATTTAGTCGCACATTAGAAGTAATAGCTTTAGAACATGTTGTACTGTGCGATTAGTTTGAAATGTTTATTACATGTTGTTTGTACCTGTTTGCTGACTTTGGCCCATGTCTTCTTCAGACGGTAGATGGCGCTGCGATTGAGAGCAGACGTGATCTCCAGCACGCCGTTGTAGTTGTTCAGACAGCGACAGATGTCCGCCACGGCGACCCACTTCTCGATGGAGCTGGCTCTCGAGCCAACATCGGTGTGGCTCATAATCTGGGATGCCACCAGGTTGCTCATCTGCAAAGGAAATGGGAAGGTCGTAAAGCACCTAGTGGGCCCTAAAGATAAATGAGACATTTTCCATAGAGGCACAAGTTACATCATTGAAATGTTGACTTGTTTTCATGATGTAGGGAGTCCTTTCAGTCTTATCGACCTTCATCCAGCCCTGGCCCAGGAACTCTCTGGCAGAGAGGAGACAAAGACAAACTGCTGAGCTCAGATCAGCTTGTTAATCCTGCCTGTCCTGGAAGCCTTACAGATGTTTTCCTCCAGGGTCTGACTGCTTTGTCATAATTTACAGAGGAATGTTAAACCACTTAACTCTGACAAACTAATTTATTAACAGACAGGTCTCTGAACTCCGTAATTTATGGACCATAGAATGCTAATGTTTTCTCACAATTCGTCTAAAATGGAGTGTTATGTAAGGACTGACTCGTAGGGGATGCTCCTGAAGACGATGTGGTCCAGCAGAGTGATCTGCTCAGCCAGCTCCATCGCCGAGAGAGACTCAAAACACTCAGCCTTTGGGCAGTCCGCCTTGACACAAACACAGAGAGCAAACTCATAAACAGGCATAAATAACAAGATGTAAATGTCTAATACAGGGAGCAACTGTGATGGATATGAGCGGTGACAGCCAACTGTCCCCTGGTGACTGACAGTCAGGAAGAGGGAGTCCTGACCCCTTTTGCCTGCAGGACAGGACAACGAGGAGAACTGACCGAGACCTTTCACATCTTACACAAGCAGCATGCTGTGAAGTTTAGGTATTTTTATGGTTGTAGGCAATTCTTTGGTGAAAGTATTTATACTGCCTAAACTTTTCTACGAAATGTTGCATGTCACATAAACCTCTGTGTAATTTGATGTGACTCTAATAAGTCTGGAGTGAATTTGTCCCAATCCTGAGTTTAAACCCTAATGGTTCATTTTCACTGCAATTACAGCTGAAAATCAGTGTTTCCACCAGTCACATCAAAAGGCTAAACCTCCTGCATGTTCTGCTTTCTAAATCAGCTCACGCTCAGTTTGATTTTGTGGAAAACAAGTGTGAACATCAATTTTTACATTTTGACAACAATTCTTAAATTGATTTTAATCTTGACTTTAATTAAGCTGCAGCTGTAACAGTTTTCTTATTTTAAGGATTGCCCACCTTCATAAACGTTTTTTTTTTCTTCAGTTTTTTAGTTTTTGATTTAGAGGATAAAGTATTTTGCAGTATTAATAATATATAAAGGCACCAGCAAGGTGATATAAAGCCATTAATCAAAATTAAACGGTGTGTTATTAACTTAGGTTGTAGTTGAGTGAAAAAATTTGGCAACAAGGGTTGCTAATTTATATTTATGCAGGAAATTATTGCAAGATAAAAATTGTACAAATGATTTATTTTTTCATAAAATCTGTCATTTAAATGCATTAAAGGTATCTCACCATCTGCAAAATATCCTCTATCCTCAACTGGGCATCCTCCTGCTCGTCTTGAGAAAGGGCGCTGGGAGACAACAAAAAAATTAAAGAACATGAAAAAATGTTTATCAAAATTTAATTTAAAAGAATAAGCAACATCTGATGAAAGAAACGTATTGTTTCCTTTAATTTAGTTACTGGTGCTGTGTGCTTGTGTCACACCTTAATATGTTGGCAGTAGCTTTTCTCTCCTGGGGCAGGAGGTCTGGATCTCGCAGCACCTCCTCCAGGAGATAAATCACCGACATCTTCAGCTCCCCATTCATCTCAAAGTCCTAATCACAGAGACAAATGGACACCTAGACTGAGGGCTTAAGACTCCAAACTAAAACTACTGTAGCTTTTCCACTGTCCAGCTCCAGCTACTCAGGCATCTGGAACTAGCTGTGTCTCAAATATTTCCAGATGCTTAAGCACTTTTCCAACCATCCAGAATCCCCTCAGTCCTTACAGTCTTTACATCTTTTTATCCCCATTTAACTCCCACCTCAATTCTAGTTCAAAGGTCAGCATTCAATCTTTTTGCTCTTTAGCCACTAGAAGAGCAAAAAGAGCATAGTGTGTATTGGAGCTCTGCTGTGTGTTAATAAGCCTACTAAAGCTGGCATGTCATCGCAGAATTTTGTATTATTGAAGAAATGTACAGAAACCAGATCAATGCGGTGAGCCTAGAAGGCCCTCTGTGCAGAGTCAGGCAATTACCTTGATGTTCAATTCATTAAACAATTGCCGTTTAGCAGAGCGGTTGGTCAGTTGAGCCGGCTGTCCGGCTGAAACAGCAACAATGTGCTGTGTGTGTCTGCGTGCGCTTGTGAGTCGTTTATATTTTTCAGTAGAGAGCAGCGGAGCAGCAAGAGAACCCATCAGTCACCTGCTTTAATTAGACCGCACAGATGCATGAACACAAGCAGGAACAGTCAGACCTGCACACAGCAGTGTGTGTAAACAAACCTGCGAGTGTTTGGAGACCCAGTGACGCAGCACGTTGAGGACTCTGTTGGTTGCAGCTCTGCGGATGATGAACTCTTTATCACAGGTCCTCTCAGAGTTAGCAAACACTGCGAGGGAGAATGAACACAGGTGACAAAATTCCTCATGCGTAAAAGTTTCATATCAGCAGCGTTGCAACAAATTAGCTGTTTACCTGAGGCACATCCACAGGTATCAGTGTTATGACTGACTTAGCATAAAAGTAAGCTAAGTTAAATGACAAGCTGTCATGTGGTCAGAAAAACTAAAGAAAAAAACCAAAATGATTTTTATATTTCTTAGCCGCTCTTCAAAATAGGAAAGAGAAGAAAACTTGCTGCCCAGGAAAGGCAGACATGACAATTTTCAGAGTTCAGGAAATGTTCTAAAGGAAATGATCTACTTTATGTTAACTTGGCCTTATCTTCAATCTCAGAGCAAGAACTTAAAGTGAAATGGAGAAATTTAAAAAAAAATCTTCTGCAGTTAAACTGGATTTGGCATAAAACAGGAGATGAACATGTGGGAAAATCCTTCCTGCTCACTTCTGATGCTGTTGGCAAGTTTTTCTTCTCAAGTACCTCAAAAACCTTTTATAGAGCATCGATTTATGGACTCCTTGAAACACCAGGAGATGCCAATTCAATAAAATTGGAAGGTTTTTCATTAGTATAATGATTTGTAATCATAATAATAATAATGATTTGTTTCACTAACTCAAAATCCAACCTCTTCAATAAAGTTTGAACTGTTTAGTATGTTTGAGCTAGAGATTAATGCTAATGCACTGAAAATGTATGTATATTAGAGCTTTTTTTTCAAACATTTGCCAGGTATGACAATAAATGTGAACTGCACTGTATGTGTTTAAAACAACTTTCATATGTAATACAGAACACAGAATGCCATCAAGTGCTTCTTTAGTGGCTTACGCTTTGCTATGACTAAAAAAAAAACTTCAAGCTTTTATCATAACTTTTAATATTTTCTAATTTTATGTGAACGTCGGGTGGCGTTCCAACACAGCATTGTTTATAACACATTTCAAGACTTCCTCATTTTTTTAATAATATAATTTATTTATATTATACTTGGAACCACAGAACTGGTACCAGTACAGGGTAAAATAACGCGTCTCTGTTTTGTTTTGTTGGTTTTGAATACATATTAATGCCAAACAAATTAACGTTTGATTGAAGCACAGGAGCTCCTTGTATTCGTCCTCACACGAGTCACAAATAAAAACTTTCATGGGCAAAGACCTCTATATTTTAGTTTTCTAATTTTATTAAAGGTTATGCAATAAATCATTCAGTTCAAAGCTCAGCAGTAGATTTCTGTAGTCTGTGTGCCTTTTGTGTGTTTACCTGGTGGGGTTCCATGTCCTGCTGCTGCAGTTGCAATTGCAAACGCTGAGGCAGGAGAGACGGAGCAGCGTGAATTCTCCCCAGACTGAACTGCAGACACAAAGACGCATAATTATCATCAGCAGCAGCAACACGGCTGCTTTTTTCTGCCGCTGCAGTTCAAGAGGAAGGAGTGCATTACATGACCTCTTCCGACAGAACATCGGGATTACAGAGGCTCCAAATAAATCACTTGACGTTATGAGTCACAACTTTACTTAAGAATTAAAAGGTTGTCCGCTGAGACCATTCTTCTGTTGTAGTGAACATTATTTGTCGTTTTTATGTCAACCGTAATTACAGCCTGACGATGAGTAATGTGTTTAATAATTGCACCATGAAAAAAATTAATAAATAACATGTTATTTATTTATTTGGAATTAAAAGATTTGAACTTAAAAACTGTGGAGCAACAAAAGACTGTAGAACTTTTTTATTTGGAAAGGTCAAAGTTTTAACAAATTTTATTCAGCTTAGTGAAATAGTGTCCATTTGCATTTTTGAAACACGATTTCACAAGGAACATTGTGGAACAGATTAGTCCTGCTGAGTTAAATGTTATGAAAATGTTAAAATAATCCATTTAATAAATGTTTCACTAATCATAATTCTGCTTCAAATTTATGTTGAATATCATGTTTCATGAGAAGTTTTTAGAAACAAAGACATAGGCAAGGCAGTCATTTTGTCTCTAGATAAAAAAGATGAATACAGCATTAAAATGACAGAAATCACAATCATCATCAGTCTAAAAACAGTGATTCAGTCTGCAGCAATTCAGTTTACAGACCATCATGCAGTCTAATAGGTTCACGGCATTAAAAAACAACTATTTTAAGCATGTTTAGTTGATCAGTTCTTGCCACCAATTGGGTTTGAGTTTTGTGTCAGGCTGCTGCAGCAGAAATCTTGATCAGCTCACAAACCGGGCGGTGGCACAGCGCTGCCAATCTGGCACCAACCTGGTGTAACCGTGTGCAATAAAGCCCACAAACACACCCACGGATTTACCTCCAGGCTGTCTGTAGCGGAGGTGGCGTGGTGTGGACGGAGAGCGACACGGAGACATGTCTCCCGCCTCGCTGCTCTGCGGAGATTCTGGGATGATTTTCTCCAGCGACACAGATTCCAACACAGCTGGACAGCAGGTTCAGATCAGGAGAAAAAGCACAATAAATGACAGCACTGCTTATAATGATGAGCATTAATGCTGCAGTTATACGGGACAAGAAAACTTTTTTTTATGTAATTATGATCTTTCTATTGATCACACTATATATGTATTATTTGTAAACATTGGTTTTGGGATTGTACCTACTTTCTACATATCTGTTCCAAATACATTTGACTAATTTGAAAGGAAACATGCATTTAAGAAAGATGGATGAGACACCGACCAGAACAGGAACAGTTATGCATTTCTGAATATACTGGAAGCTAATTCTCAGAAATGTTTACTTGTAGAAATTCTCTTACTTGTAAAGAACATCTGCCTTACTCGAATGGCATGTTTGGCATGTTGTCTGGTCTTTCTTATTTTAGACGTGTTACAGAAGAAAGTTCCTGCTAAACTGTCTGTCTAAACCCTTGCAAGTGGGAAGTTGAGGGTTTAATTGTGGATATTTCTCCTGCCACATGATGATGTGCTCAAATGTGTCCATCTGTGAGTGCGGCTAGGTGAATGTAGCTCTGGCATAAAGAGCTGTTTTCCCTTTGGACACTTGGAGGTCGTGGTACGTTTGTGGTAAGGGAAACTTCGACATACTTCTCCGAATGCTACGCCTCAGTTTTCCACAGAAAGGATCGATCCGCGGAGCCTCCTCCCCATCGCCTGCCGGGACGGGACTCTGGTCAGGCGAGGAGGGAGTCGGAGGATCCTGTGACGGCTTGCAGTTGTTGGGAGGAGGCGAGGTGGAAGAGGAAGGCGGAGAGGTCGCAGTCGGGGTTGGAGTTTGAGGCGTCGGAGTTTGAGGGGTCTGGGCAGAAGTGGGGCTACTGGCAGCCGACTGGGAGCTGTTGTGGTTGAAGTTTGAGTTGGACAGAGGAGACGTCAGGTCGAGGCCTCCCACCCTGGCAGTGATGGGGGAGTGAAGAGAAAGCTTTCGGATCCGGACAGGGGAAGAGGTGCGGGACTGGATGGACAACGGAGGAGGAGAGGAGAACTTGCGGCAGAGACGAGGAGATCTGTCATTTGTGTTGTCGGTGCCTCTGTTGTTTTGGTTTGTGGCAAAAAACAGCTCCAAGGACCTGGAGAGAGGAGAGAAACAATAAGTTAGCAAAATGATAAGATATTAAAAAAGCAATAAAGAAAGAGTTCAGGGGAGAGGCAAAAGAGGAAACATACATAATTGCAGAAGTGTGGAAGATTGTTCTCTCATTATAGAACTTTTTTCTTTTAGGACAGTTTTCATAACAAACAAGAGGAAAGTTGTATTTGGCTTGAGATTTTCCAGAGAACTGGGAGGGTGAGAAGCTTCCTGTTATTAGATTTCTTCAGTGATTTGTATTGAGTGGACAGAGGATGTTAGAGCTGTGACATATTCTTTATCCCACTTCTCCAGTTCACTGAACTGACAAAATAAAAACATTTTCCATTTTACCCTGGCTAGCTTTAATTCCCCCCAATTTTTAGATTCACACCGTTTTAAAACATCAGAAATATTATTGCTTTGTTCAGCCGGGGCGATTACTCAGCTTCAATAAAAGCGGTAAAAGTTAGACAAGTGAAGATGAACTTAATGCTGCTCTATTAATGTCGAGCCCACAGACAGTTATCATCAGTTTATCCCTGAGAGGCTTTATAGCAGCTGTCAAGACGGTTTGGTTTTTACGGCCTGACGCTGCTCACGATCAATTTTCACTCTCGTTAGAGTTTGTGTTGTGCAGTTAATTTTCACAAAGAAGATGCGATAGGTTTGAAGGAGTGCAGACTGGTTCACATTTAGACTTGTAAGAACACACAAATCATAATATTTCTTTAAAATAGCCAGCATGTTGCATCGCTTTTATTAGGTAAATATTCACATACACTTATACATCTCAAACTGTAAACTGGAGAAAGACCCAGCGTTTTTAATTTATTGGGGGAATTATTACAATGTTAGGAAGTAATAGTTAACAAGCTCACCTAAGGAACAATTAAACAAAGTCTGTTCAATTAAATTGGATTAGAATAGAACTGAAATATCCTTCATTGTCCCACAGCAGGGAAACATTTAGCAACAGGACATCATTTACTCCACCTCTATAACATCTTATAAAATTGGAGCACAAAGAGAATTAGCCATATTTCCAAGTTGAATTAGAAGAGATGGACCCCTAGAGTGGCCTAGTCAAAACCTGGACCCATTACCCAACTCAGATGCTATATTGTGACTTTAAACAGGCCTCTTCTGTCTGCTTAAAAAGTCTCCAGTGTTGCTGAATTTAAATATTGTTCAAAGAAGAGAATACCGTCACTGTGATGATCAAGACTCTTACATGTTTTCACACATGCATGGTGGGAGTTTTTGCTGTAAAAGTCAGTATTACTAGTTATTGGGTTTGTGTTGGATTTAGACTACTTTAAGTTTAAACATGCAGGCAGAGATTGTTACAAAATCCGCTGTCAGTGAATAGCGATGTAATAATCTTCTTGACTTTTTGTGAATACAAAAATAAACTTTTGCTTCATTGAAACTGTTTAATATTAATTTTAGCAAATAATAATCAGTTATATTGTCACCTCAGGAAGATTTAATTGATCTACTACTGTGTTACCAAGTAATTTGTTGATGCATGCTGGATAACAATAGTGTGAAAGTCAAAAAAATTTCATTCTGGTGCTTAGTACGTAATTCATAATCTCATAAATACAAATGCAGAAAGTAACTGTAGTTTATGTTTGTTTACCAATGAAAACAATACTAAATGTTTATGTAAAACAATTTTAGATCAGAAAATATGGATATCTTCTAATATTTAAGGCCAGGAACATATTAGAGTCAATCCTTGACTTGTGTTTTCGACAGATAGATGTAAAAATCTTCCTTAGGTCTGAGAGTCACCACAGGTTTGGTGTTTGATTCTGTGCCAGAAACATGGAAGTTGTTGTCAAATGGAAAGTAAAACATTTGGTTATTCCAGTTCAGGGAGTCGAGTCAGAATTGGTTTATGGGTAGAGTTATCATGCAAAGGCAAACACAGGCATCTTCTGTTAGTGTGGGAATCTCTGACCAACCCAAAACAGAGAACAAGATGCATCTTAAAAATAAATGAAACCTGGAGAGGGGAAGATGCATGAAGAACATGAAGAAGTAATGATAAGCTGAAGAGCAACAAGCAGAGTAAGAGAATGCAAACATAAGGTGATTAATATCTTACTGATTTAATGATTTGTTGGAAAGAAAACATGTAAAGAAAGTAATATTCCATTGAGAAAACATGCTTTTGGATTAATGCAGACTTTACACATTAAAATATATTCAGATTTCCCTTCATTTCTTTATTGACATGATTCATTATAATGTCAGAGGCAGATGGAGAGTTACCATCTCAGTAAGTCATTGGGATAAATTCTCACTCAGAATCAGTAAAAGCTGGAGCCATGCATTAGTTCAGTATCAGACCATGACCAGAAGAGAGAAGAAGCAGACAGGAGAAAGTGCAGCGGAGTCAACAGAGAAAAGACCAAGTTACTTGGACTGATCCATGGCTATCTTCTTGATCTTCAGACTGTAGTCAGGACAGATGGATGAGATGGACAGACGGTCAAATGAGTGGCGCTGCACCCTGGAATATGTGGGGACAAGAGAGACGGATGACAAAACATGATTTAATGTCGGGATGGAACGGTTGGATTGAGACAGAAATCCAAACAAAACAACAGAGATGGAAGACGGTCAGAGGGATGATGTTGGAAGAGTGATGAATTAATCTCTCTTGGAGGAAAGTTGCGCCTGAGGAAGGAGCAGACGCTGTGAGTCAGAACAGCAGGGCACAGGAAATATTCAGACTCCTAAGATGATCACATGGGAGGAAACACAACCTCAAAAAGGCACATCATTTTACTTCTAAATGTGTAAATATTTATATATATTACATACATATTTATGTGTGGAGATATTTGATCTCAGTCCCTGTGGGAATGAGATGTGGGGAAGAAATCTCTCCCCTTGTAAGAAAGAGTTGGAAGCAGTTTCCGATTTCAACCCATGGAAAGAGTTTAACTCTACTGGACAAAGACGCCCTAGTTTATTTTCTGGAGAATCTGTTTCAAGTAAAACCAGATATTATATTTTTCAAAGTGAAACTTTTCTTACTTTCTGACAACAAATTAACCTTTTTTGGTCATGGTCAGTGAGGATTTAGAGAGATTCTCATTACCTTCTTGCATTTCTTTTCCCAAATCTACTAGAATTACTATGCCTTTAGTGAAGAGATTTAGAATTAACTCCAGCAGGTGACAACTGGAATCACAAGTTGGCTGACTTTGACACTCCCAGAAGATCTGTGAGGAACTAACTGCCCTGATGCGAAAGGAAACATCTTCTAAAAACAAAATTGCTCTGAATTCTCTACAAATATGGCGTTACACACAGACACCACCAATACCGTTTATCCCCTTTGTATTCAAAAATATGGAGACTCCAAAAACAAAATAACACAAAACTAAAGAACCAAAGAGATTGTTTAGATTATCATGGAAAGAAAATGTCTTGGAAGGATTTTCTCATTTAAACAATGTTTAATTTAATTAAATGCAGCTAATTGGATGCAAAGTACACCTAGCGCAACAAGTCAAATTATCCCAAAAATGGAGAGATAATTTGATTTTAATTTGATTTGAGTACTTATTATTTAAAATACTTGATAGCTAAATCATGAGGCTAAAAAAGCTCAAAACAGGATTCTCACTGTCATCTTATGTTTGTTTCAAAAGGGAGAATTATGTATTTTCCTGTAACATAGAGCCATTTTATACCACAATAAAGTTACTATGTTACCTTCAATTGTAACAATTGAAAAGAAGTTTGACTTAGTTGACTTTGCCTCTATCTCTTTAAGAAGCTCCTAACCTTTCATCACAGTAATGCTTCTCCATGATGCCGTTTAAATCAGTTTAAAGCAGTTTAAACCTAGTATTGGACTGAGAAGTAGTCTGTATGATGAACTCAGCAGACTGGCAGCTCCATCAGGTGTTTGCTAACATCTGCCACTAGAGAATAACATTATAGCAAGATGAAAAGCTCAATAAGTCGATTTGGCACAATACCCACCCTCCCATCTTTTAAAATTACCCTGTTTCACAGTCATGTTTCTATTAATGCAACATTGATTTAACTTCTAACGTAAGTGATTAACTTAAAATATAGATTAATATTTTGCCCTCCTCCATGTGACTAGCTTATCAGAAAATCGTTAAAATAATAAAGATATGGTTTAGGCAAAACGTGCTTTCTGTACAATACAGCTTTAATTTAATCTCTTTGAAAAAGCATGTATTAAATCTTAAAGTCTAGAAAAGCTGCAAACATCCAACTCTCTTTCTTGTGTGCCTCTGATGCTCAAGTGCTTCCTTCTTGTTCTCATCCAGTGAAGGCAGCCACAAGTCATGGCGAGTTAAGTTACTATGTCATTTGGCACAAAAAAACACAAACTTTTCCAGTCAAAACCCAGAGCTGAACAGAACTGTGGAGCATAAACACCCTGCGCTGATGCAGCCAGAGATATAATGAGATTTAGATTGAAACATCATGTGACACACAGCAGATTTTTTATGTTGATGCCAAACTAAATTTGTTGAGGCATCTGTCCTGCTGGCCCATCAGATACAAACATTGCTTGTTCAAGCTGGTCATGTGTAAAATCAAAACCCAATTCTTATATTTTAATAAAAAATAACACAATCCCTTCAGCAAGAGTGTGTTGTATGACCAAAGGCATGATTGCATATTTGTATGTGTAAATTGTAAGACCTGATGGGTATGGAGGAAAACGGCTTCTTGTAGATGTCAGCCAGTTTGTCCATGACCACGGTTGCCGTGGTGAAGATCCTGTACGTGTGCAGGAAGGTGTTCAGGAAGTCTATAGAGAGGAAGCGCAGGTCGGTCAGCCGCTCCAGCAGCCGCTCCACACTCGCGTAACGGATCTGGGGGACCTTGCAGGAGTTGAGCGTCTTGCTGAAGCAAATGTCAACATCATCTTTATGGAGGCGCACATCGGATCTGATGGACACACACACACACACACACGCACGCGCAGATACGGACACAAACACAAAACAGCATGTGGGTGACTGCAGGGCAGCTCAGCAAGAAAAATGTATTAAATGCAACTGAGCAAAAATAAGTTTAAGCCAATAAAGAGAGAAATAAAAATGGAAACTATAAATTATAAGAAACCAACATAAGACATAAAACTTTCACTTAAAGCAATTACTTTTTCACAGGAGCATGGATCTAGTATCAAAATGGTCACAAAAGTTTTAGACATAGAAGCAACTTGATAATTGCGATTATGATTGTTACATGATCTTTTGAGTGTCCATATTTTCATGCACGTCAGTGCCGACGACCACAGACACATTTGTCTCATCTCAGTGAGGTTTTCATTTCTATAACTAGGCATGGGCTCCCATGAGATTCTCATGTCATTATATCCCTGGATAAAATGACAGTAGTTGCACAAATTTGACATATCATAAACATTTAAAAGAAGAAAATAAAAGATGATGCAGCTGTTTTTGTTTTAGTCTCTTCTCCAAGATTTGGTGCTTTTCCATTTTTCGGGGGGAGAAGGAAAGAGAGCCTTCTGCAAAGGGATGTTTTGTACTCGCTTTGATTTGAAGTAATTTTGTTATTATTTGTCTGCAATGCACATTAGCTACATTTTAATATGGGGCTGCAATAAATGGTTTCAACCAGCATGAGGTCAAATTTAAAACCACAAAGCAGGTTTATTGCACAAAATGTCCTCCTTTTCTCCACAGAGTAACTCTTTCTTCCTTATTTTCTTGAAGAGTTTAAAGTTTTACAAGAAAATTGTGCATGAAGGTTGCTAAATTAGTCAGGGTGTCAGCATGGGTTTTGTCAGTTTTTTAACAGACACGGATGCTCACAACTTTCAAAACAGCATTAACTTTATAATGGACTCATTTGGACTCATTTTATATTCCTACTAACTGACTCTTGAGAACAAAGTGTAATGGAAAAAAGCTGTGCTAAGCAACAGGTGGCAGAAGGGGGACCAGAGTATGCATCAGAAAGTTAAAACTAAGATAAAACTCTTAGTGTTGGATTTCTCATTAAAATAACCAAGCTTTACTAAAGGTAGAGCAAAATGGAGATTCTGAAGCAGCCTGACATTTTACTTTTTAATACGTAGCTCTAGCTCTGAGGTGAGCAACTCCAGTCCTCGAGTTCAAATACCCTGCAACTTTTGGAGGCATCTGTACTCTAACACACCTGAATCAAATCAAATGTTAATGATCAGGCTGAAATAGCAGAAATAAATAAGCCTTTTGATTCAGGTGATTTTGAACAAGGATGAATGCAAAAGTTGCAGGACATTGGCACTCAAGAGATATCGCAAACTGGCCCATGCCTACTTAAAATCCAAACTTGTGTCAATTTTGAAACTAATTTCTCTCCATAGCACTTCACTTTGAACATGCAGCTTGCTCTAGGTGCATAGCATGAAGATATTTGTGCTTTTCTTCACACAAAGATACGTACTTGATCATATGAGGCACGGTGACTTTAGAGTTTTCCTCAAACACACTAGTCATCAGGCCATTACAGCGGATATTATCAATGCACTGTAAAAACACGGAGAGCAACAATTAACCAAAGACAAAATATTTTCCAAACATTATACAGACAACTGGTGGAGAGAGCAATAGAAGACATCCTAAAGTGGTTCGATCTGGTTTTACTGTTTTCCCTTGCTTCCTGCTTTAAATTATTACAAAGGTGGGATTAATAAGTATATGTCAAGACAAGAAAGCAATTCATAAACTGTAATGTAATGTCATTGTATTCTATGTGACAAGAATAAATCCACTGTGACATGCTTGTACGCTGTTACCTTGTTTGCGAAGCACAGAGGCAGCGAGCCCAGGGGAACGGCTCCACACTCTGTTTACTCATCACTAAGCCGCCTCAATGCCCAGCGGAGATGTGCTCTTGCTGTTTGGAGGTGTTCTTGTTATTATGTGTTTGTATGGATCTGTGTTGGTGTATTACCTGGCTAACATCGCTGGTCCATGCAGCCTTCTCCTGCCGCGACGGCGCCAGCAGCACCACAGTAAATGAAGGCGAGTCTGACGGCTCCACCACCAACTTAAAGTCCAGCTGGCCAAACACCTGACCAGCCGTTTTAGCTACAATACAGGGGAAAACAATCAGCGTTTTTTTTTTACACTACAACACAGACAGATAAGCTCCTAAATATTTATGAGGAAAACAGCAGCACTGAAGGTTAATTAGGCAAACCTTCATCTGTGCACTGCTGAGGATTAAAGGTAAAATGGACCATGAGAATCCACACGAATGCCTCACTCTTTGTATTTATGTGTGTAATTACCAATCCTAGAAGTAAAATGAATTTTAACATAAAGGAGTTACAGTTCTATAATGTTAAAAGATCATACCATGATATTTAAAGGGTGAATGTCTGATATTTAAAGCAAATTAATTATTGTTTGACATCTAATTAACCTTCAAAAGAGATGAAGAGTCTGAATAACCCGATACGTAGGAGGTATTCAAGCAAAGAAAAGGAAACACTGTTCTTACATTCGTCATCAGCAGCATCTGGTTCCTCTATGAGTGTGCAGTCGATAAGGGACAAAACTCCACCTTGCTGTTAGAGGAAGAACAAAAAAATATTCTAGATTCTTTTGCGTGTTTTGTTGCAGAACACGGTGTAACAGTGATGTCACCTTCAGGAGGTGCAGTTTTCCACCAGAGCTGCGAGTGCAGACTAGAAAGTGCTTTGTGAAGAGAAAACACTGTCGCTCTCCCTCTTTCTTCAGGGAAAGGGAGCCGAGTCGGACTTTGCTGAGTTTCCCTCGCTCCACAGACGGCAGCTGGATCAGAGAGCCTGTGGAGCAGGAGGGGCGTAGGATTATATTACGCATCATTAAACTGACTGAAGAGAAGACGCACACACACCGATTTGATCCATTTATGTGATTAGAATTAAAATTCCTGCGATTGTTAGTTGAGCCTCCACAACATTTCTTTGAGGGTCACAGGAGCAGCTTCTCATTCTTCCAACAAACTTGCAAATGCTTTTAGACATGTAAAAAGTGCTTCCACACAATGCTCTGCTGCTTTATGACAGTGTTATATACTTATGTCAGTCAAAATGAACAATAGCTATGAATGAATGCTAATTAGTCATTCCTTATAAAATTCATTATATACATATGTCATTACGTACAATTTTTTTTAAATAGTTGTCAAAATCTGCCAACTTTTTCTTTATCATTCCTTCCCTCCTAAGACTGAACAATTTCTGTCAAGAAAAATTTGGTTTTCAGACTTAACAATAAGACCACTAACAGGTAAATTACATCGACTATTTGGTTACAACACATTGTTCTGCTGAGAAATCTTGGTTCCTGGCATCCATCACCTATCTCAAGGCGGCACCACTCCCAGATGACGTCGTCCCTACTCAACAAGACTGTGTGTTTCACCACACGGAAGAGACAGCTCAACAAGCGTAAGATCCTAATCTGTAGGATCAACTGGAAAACCCAATCATCAAAGGAAAAATCCTGCAACCCAGAGTCACCTGCTGCTATTTTCCAAGAGCCAAACACCACAGGATGCCCACAAAGGTTCTCTGTAAATGCCACAAGGGGCTGCGGCTGTTTTTCACAGCACAACATCAGACAAGTAGTTTCATTGCCGCTTCTAAAAGAGAAAATCTTATCTAATTTTACCAATTTGATCATTTATGTTGTTATGAAACAGTAGGAAGCCGTTATTAGGTTTCTACACTTTGAATTAGAATTAGAGCATCCAGGATGAACACCAGAGTCCATATTGAATTAATTTAACTTAATAACTCCTCGGCATAATTCAGTTTTGAAAGATTGTGTTTTTATAATAGCTACTTGTTGCTTAAGGTGTGCAGAGGTATATGTGGAGTAATAATAGTAATTGAGTGGTTTTACTTTGTTAGACCAGGCTGAGCCTATGGTGACGTGTTTAGTTGGATACAGATCCTTTATTTAACCAGGTAAACCCACTGAGATCCAGATTTCATTTTCAAGGGGGCCTGATGTGGGGCAACAGACCCAGGAGGGAAAAACTAAACACCAAACTCCAAATTTTGACAGAATCACATCATCTGCAAAGGGAAAGAGGAGAACCTGAGGCGCTTAAAGTATATAGTGGCACTATTGCTACTACAGCAATAGAAAAACCAGTCAGTTACCGAAGCACCTGCCAGTCAAAATAGTGAGTGGTCAGTTATATGCATGAGACATCATCCCAATGTCTTAATGAGGTTTTTAAAAAAATCACTTTTGGTGTCTGTAGGAGATCCTGTGGCTGCAGCTGACAGCTGGCCAGCAGGAGGGGCATACAGATGTTACGTTACTGGGACAAGAGCCCAATACAAACAGCTGCTATGGAACTATTTTAATGAAACAGCATAAATCACAGCAAACGAGGAGTTTTCTGAATCAAACCGCTAAAGAGCATTGCTGTACACTGATGAAGACTCACCCTGCCTGACAAAGGTCTGGCTGGTGTCCAGCAGGATGTCGCAGCCTTCAACAATCATCCTCTCAATGGCCAGATTCTTCCGGATGTTTTCTGTGTCGCTAACCTCATCGTGCATCACTCTGGACACACAATAATCAAGTTATTTCAGTTTTTATAATCAGAGTGAATAGAAAAATGTTGAGTCTTTCAACACCTACCTAGATAATTCCTCTAATTTGGACTTGGCAAACTCAAGACTCTTGCGCTCCACATGCTCATGAGGTGTGTGGGCCAGCAGTTCGTGTAGTGTTATGATGTAACGGGGGATCTTTATGGAGGAAAGAGCATTATGGAAAGCAAAGTTGAGTGGATATAAATATCTAATTCAGTTGTGCAAAAGTGTGGCAGAGTTTATGATCTACCTGGAACATCGGGTATGTGAGAAAAGTCTCGAGCATCCTTCCTTCACAGGCAGCGTTGGACTCGTACTGTTTCAGCAGTTTATCGAAGTCTCTGTTCTGCTTACAGTTGGCTAAAACCTGAAGGCTGTACTGATGGTTACGCACAAACTCCTGGTAGATGTTTAGCATGGGCAGCAGGATGTCAAACAGGTCAGCTGGAGGTAAAACATACAATATGAATGCACATGGAATCAAAACCTGCAAACTGTGACCAACACAAATCCATTGTTTTTTAAGGACATCATCTGTCTCACTGTTAGCAGGATGTTTGCCACAATTAGTAATAAGAGCAATAATTTGTATATTTATAAATATTTATTCAGTTGAACTTTTCTATCCAATGACTATTTAACTGTGCAGCTCTTTCACAAGTTGCACGGATTCGTGTTTCATATAGAATTAATTACTGTTAATTTTCTTCAGTGTTTAATGTTTGTGTGCTCCGTCCTATAAAATAGGAAACTAGAAACATAAAAGCAAAAATATTTCCAAGCATTATTTTTAGTTAATTCAGCTAGAAAATGATAAATCAGACTGCGAGAAGAAGAAAATGTCCCCTGGGTGTTTCTTCAGCAGAAGCAGCAGAGTCCAAATGTTTTATTAGACATACAGAAAATTGTATGTCCTTACTAGGGTACATGCAGTACATAATTAATGAGCTTAACGATGCACTGAGAAATTGCCGGGTGATTAGAAATTCATACTTTTCACCTTAATCAGCCCTGACCAATGATTGGAGAGTTGAAAAGTCCAAAAATAATATTTTTCTCCTAAATGGTGAGCATGCTGGACTGACCACAGCTAACAACAGTGTGTCCTCAGTGTGTAAAGTTGGATAGTTTCACAAGCTATTTAATTTTCTAAGGGCTTCATTCAGGCTGCATGATAGAAAGAGAGAGCAAGACTTTCCGCAGATAACAGGAAGACAACATGTATTAAAGCAAAGTTACTTTTGTCTGTACGTTGAGCTTTCAATCAATGTCTGCCGTGGAAAATATTACATTTTGTTATGTTATTAACCTTTTCTAAATCTAAAGGTTGTGGTGAACATATGCATTTTCTAGAATATACACACTTTTAGAAATGTTAGCTGCCCAAGATGGTAACTGCTTTTATAATTTGCTAAAGATTGTTTATGATTAAAATCTCTTACAATTTTCTCTTTGTTTTAAAATAACTGTGAAACTTTTATCAAACATGGGGTATGACATCACATTTTTTCCTGAAATAAATGCTTGCTCACAAAAATGAGCTTTTTACTAAGTTGATGCAGAAATTGGCTAAAATCAATATTAGCAGATCAAGAGAGATGAGACATTCAGCCCCTTCAATTCGTAATAAAGTCTATTTAATTATTGTTTTTAAAGTAGCCACAGTCTGAAAAATGTTTGGCCTTCTTAAAATGTATTTATGATCTGAGAAGGGAAAAAAAGAAATACATGAAAAATAAAAACTGCACCGTTCTTTTTGGTGAAAAAAGGACTGGCTGCATAATGAGGGGATTTCAAACATGTTTTCTACAACAGTAATTGATATGAAAGATGTCGGTGATGAAATCCACATTTCGCTTGAAAAGAAGAGTCACATCAGGTTGACAAGTTTAATCAGCGCTCTCCTCTATGTTATAATTTGTCACCAGTAATTTGCTGCCACATCTGTTAGCCGCCTGTCTCCAGGGTGATGCTTATCCGCTCACGGGTCTTTTTTTAGGGGGTGAGACGGTGAGAAGCTTCTGGTCTGGATGGTTATTGTCTGTGAAGACAATGCGTCTCCTCAGTGCAGACTGAGATAGGAACATCGGGGTTTTTGTGAATAGAACTAAGTGACATTAACAGTGACGTCCGGTCTGACTAGGAAATACTGAAGCGGAGAATCGCTACAAAGCCTACCTTCATGCCTTCAGCGAGCGCGGTTATGGATTGTGTTTGTTTGCTCTGCTCTGTGTGTGAAGACGAGTGACAGCTCACCCAGCACCAGAGTTGGCCAGTTGGCGATCCTCGCTTTCAAGCCTTGATGGAAAATCTCATGGAGGAACATAATGGTCTCACTGGGAACATATTGAAAACGCATTAATAGTGTCGACTTTAGGGAGATTTATAGAAAAGCAGAGAAGAGGTTTTTGGTTTTATTTTTTAAAAGGAACAAAAAGACATATTCAAACATACACCAACACACCTGTTGAGGAAGATGCTGCTCACATCATCATGGCTGATGGGAGGTTTCTTTGAGCTGGCGGCCATTCTCAGAGGTCTGAGGAAACAGTTGACCAGGATGTAGAGCTGGTGGACATACCTGTCACACACACACACGCACATACAAGTAAAAAAAAAAATGAAAGGTTGTTCTACAAGATATCCTAATATAGTGGCATCACAAGCCATACTGCAAAAAAAGAGGCATGCAATGTGCATCCTGTAGAATAAGGCTCCCAGATGTGGTAATACGCACACACCTCCAAATTGTGCAAACAGCCTGGGACTGAAGAAGGTTGTGGGTTTTTGTAGGTTGAAATTTTAATACAAAATATATTAGCCACCATAGCCTGCAGTAATGAATTGTTCACAATGCAACTGGAAAACATTTTAAATATTCCAAATAAAATACAATAAATATAATAATTAAAATGAAAATGGAAAACCACAGACAACAGAAATAATGAATAAAATGGATTATGATGTATCTGTAAACAAAATAACCCTTCAAAAATACATCAGAATGGAAATTATGAAGCTCATTTTATTTTATCATGCGATTAATTGACTGATTTCTTATTGCACCACAGTTAATGAGAAGAAGGGGTTATGTGGTTTAAGATCTGACTTTACAATTGTGCAGTGGAAACTGATACTGTCATGAGGTGCGGGTTTGTGGTGAGGAGAGACGCTGAGACCCAGGTTAAGATGATGATGATGGATGATTTATTGAACAAAAAACCAGCGGAACAGGACAACGGAGGAGCAACGAGGAACAACGAGGAAACAGGTACACATGACGTACGTATGACGAGGACCCGACGAGGAACAGAGACAACAGGGGAGACTAAATACACAAGAGGTAATCAAGAGAACAAGACACACCTGGGAACAATTAACGGGGAAGACGCAGAGACAGGACTCACAGGGAACAGGATCACACAGATCCTGACAGTACCCCCCCTTCAAGGGGCAGCTACCAGATGCCCAACAGAAAAAGTCCAAAAAACTAAAACAAAACGACCCAACATGGTGGGCGGAGAGGCGACGGCAGGAGGGCCAGAGTCCAGGAAACAGCTCGAAACAAAAAACAACCCAGCAGGGTGGGCGGAGGGGCGACGGCAGGAGCGCCAGAGTCCAGAAAACAAAACAGGAACTCAAAACACAGGTAAACAGTCCGGGGGCCGCTCACGGAACAAGAACCGGAGGCGGAGCCCCGCAGGCAGATCCGGCGGGTGGCGCCGACGCAGCAGGAAGCAGAGTCCCGCAGGCAGATCCGGCGGGCGGCGCCTACGCAGGAAGCGAAGTCCTAAGGGCAGGCGGCGCAGGAAGCGCGGTCGTGGAGGCGGGTCCGGCGGACGTCGCCGACGAGGGAAGCGCGGACGTGGAGGCGGGTCCGGAGGACGTTGCCGGAAGCGCGGACGTGGAGGCCCTGGAGTACCAGCAGGAACGCCGGCAGGTCGGCCGGCTGAAGGCTCTGGAAGCCCCGGAGGATCGGGCTCTGGAAGCCCCGCCGGAGGATCGGGCTCTGGAAGCCCCGCCGGAGGATCGGGCTCTGGAAGCCCCGCCGGAGGATCGGGCGGGCTCTGGAAGCCCCGCCGGAGGATCGGGCGGGCTCTGGAAGCCCCGCCAGAGGATCGGGCGGGCTCTGGAAGCCCCGCCAGAGGATCGGGCGGGCTCTGGAAGCCCCGCCAGAGGATCGGGCTCTGGAAGCCCCGGAGGATCGGGCGCTGGAAGCCCCGGGGAATCGGGCGCTGGAAGCCCGGCAGGATCGGGCGCTGGAAGCCCCGGAGGATCGGGCGCTGGAACCTCGGCAGGATCGGGCGCTGGAACCTCGGCAGGATCGGGCTCTGGCAGAGAAGCCGCTGGGGAGGGGTGAGGCTCGGAAGGAACACTGGGAGCACAAGGAACACTGGGAGCGGAGGCTGAGGGCTCGGACGGAGCGGAGGCTGAAGGCTCGGAGGACTCGGAAAGCTGCTCTTCAGCAGCGTACGCAGGGAACTCGGAAAGCTGCTCTTCAGCAGCGGACGCAGGAAACGGAGACTTGGAGGATGCTCTAAGAGCCTCAAAGGCAGCGCTGAGGGAAACTGAGGATTGTCTGAGAGCCTCAAGGGAAGCACTGAGGGAACTGTGGCCAGCAGTGGAAGCGGGAGACAGAGCGGCTGGTGCGCCAACAGGGAGGAAGACTGAAGCAGGAGGAGCTGAGGTGAACGTCAGAGCAGTGGCGGCTGGAACAGAGGCCGGAACTGGCGGAGGAGACGGGCTGATGGTGGAGTCTTGCCCCCCTGACGGAGGGAACGGGAACGAAGGCGGTGACGGAGCTCTGACAGGTCTCGTGAATACTTGTTTTTGTTGGAACTCCTCGTGGAGTTCCTTAACAATGTCCAGCATAAACGGTTCGGCGTGGAAGATGTTGAATAATTGGTGAAAATCCTCCTTGTATTCAATGTTATAGATGTCGGGTGATTTGAGGAATGGATATGGAGATGTGGCAGTGTTTGCTGGGTCCATGATGAAAGCGTTCCTCACCTCGGTCTGGTCGGGTCCTTCTGTCATGAGGTGCGGGTTTGTGGTGAGGAGAGATGCTGAGACCCAGGTTAAGATGATGATGATGGATGATTTATTGAACAAAAAACCAGCGGAACAGGACAACGGAGGAGCGAGGAAACAGGTAGTATGATGAGGACCCGACGAGGAACAGAGACAACAGGGGAGACTAAATACACAAGAGGTAATCAAGAGAACGACACACCTGGGAACAATTAACGGGGAAGACGCAGAGACAGAGACTCACAGGGAACAGGACTACACAGATCCTGACAGATACAGGGTTCAGAGTCTTGCTGTAATCAGTGAAAAACAGATTTTTGCTTTTGTGTGCATCACTCCTTTTTACTGCAAATGCTAAGATATGCACCCTGTGCTGCTTTCAGACAACTCCTGTCATCTGGATCATTTCATCCTGCTGATAAACTGATGAATTTTAATGGTGCCTTCCTTCAACGTGAGCCTAAAACAGATGGTGAACGCACAGAAACCACCCATGTTTCCAAAGAACCTTTGCAGATTGTCAATAAAAATCACAGTGCAAATGCAACAGTCATGTGTTGTATTGTGATAGGCAGCAGTTTGCTGTAAGATTTTAACAGGATTGTAGGTCACAATGTAAAACTGTAAACTCTGGAACAAAAAACAATTACATGAAGCTTTTATAACAATTGGATGTGATCATTTACATTAGTTTACTTAAACGTAACTTTAATGAGCTTAATTTTTAAACATGGCAGAAGAGAAACATAAACATATAATTTAAAATGAACTCAACCAGCTCCAACAAGAGCTCTTAGTTTTGTTGTAAAAGTTGTATTTTTACTTTTAAAATTACATTTGATATTTTTAGACTAAAGATGCTCAACTGGATACGCTGGAAAACAAGAAATTATTTATAGTAACTGGTATTGCGATCTGCGACAGACTGGCGACCTGTCCAGGACGTACCCTGCCTCTCGCCCGGAACGCCAGCTGGAGATAGGCACCAGCAACTCCCGACCCCATTAAGGGATAAAGGGTGTAAGAAAATGGATGGATGGATGGATGGTATTGCGATCACAATATTCTACAGTAATATTGCTATAACCTGATTACCTTCAAGACATCCTGCTCTAACAGGGACCCACAGTTTATTTTTCCACCACAGGTGTGTTACAAATAAACTTTAATTTTGATTTGATTTTTGATCTTGAGATCAACAAGTCTCTATAACAAAATAATGAATCAGAAAGCTTGCTACAAATCTTTACCACGAGTACCAATAATTATAAAGTATTACATCAGTTACAATGTATGGTATCAGATGTAAGCAACAATTTAAAAAGTGTCAGCTCATGTTAACCTGACATTAACAAATGCAGTTTATTTAAAATGATGCTGCCACAATCTTTACTAACACTGGAAAAATGAATTATAAAATAGCAGAGCTGAAATCATTGACTCCCAGTTTGCAAAATAATACATTTTAAAGTCTTGCAGCTGGATTTATAAGGCACTGAATGATCTTAAACCTACAGTAAACACATTTTCAATCTGTGTTTCTCAGGTCATCAGAGACTTACAACACGTTTTGTTTTCATGACCTGAACTAAACAAGGAGAAGCAGCATCTAGTTTTTGTGTTATTGAAACAGGTTCCTGAAAGCCTGAGGTGTTCAGAAACTATTGACACATTTAGGTCAGAATTGGATATGGAAGGATTTAAAATGTATGGTCATCATTTTAATGGTTTAGTGGAATTAAGAAATGTTTAAACAGGACAATAGTTAAGTTGTTTTGTTTGTTTGTTTTATTAGGAAAATGATTTTTGACGTATTTTTAAAGTTGTGATTAGTTCAGAGTTAACTTGTTTCAAAGTGATGGGAGAGTCATAAAAGGAAGAGGAGCAGATGGAGAACGGATGCCTTCTGGTCAATCCAACAATCTGAAGCCGATGCATTTTGTCAGGTCTAGTTTTAGTATTGCCCATAAAAATCCAGTCATTCATAGAGCTTCATCTGCAGTCGGCAGATCAGCCACTATCTTAGTGCAAAACATATGTTCAACCATGGATAAAAATAAATAATATTCCATTGAACAAGTTTAAACAATGAAGCTGTTAAATATGTAAATTATACGTGATGCTAAAGTTTCTCATGCAAAATGTTGCATGGGAAACCAAAAGTTCCTCCTTTTAATCTTTAACTGTGTTTTCAATATTATTAAAATTCAAACATGTTCTTTTTCTTCCTTCTCTTTTCTTTCTTTAATAAAAAGATCTCCAGGTAGAAAGTCTTAATCTCCAAGTCTTAATCTAGCACCAGATATTATTTTACAATATTAACCAAAATCAGTCAGTATAATAACCACCTTGAGAACTCTGTGATCTCTCTGCTGCACTCCTTCTGCTAATTTGACTCATTCAAATGTGTCAAATTAAATCTAAAGTAAAATTACATTTACAGAGCCACCAAATTGTTATCAGACTATTTCCATAGGAAGATAACATGACCATTTAGATGCAGATTGTGATGTTGTTTGAGGCATAATGTTTTTACATACTCTGTCTCTGCCTCCACCATATTGAAGACGATCTGGTTCCTCTTCCTCATGCTCTCAGCATGTGGAGAGCAAATGTAGTCCTGGACAATAATTTTCCACTTCCTGCGACACAGCCAGCCCCGCATGAAACTCTGAACCTGTGGAAGGAAAAGGTTAAAGGTAAACGCACATATGAGAAATAAGAAATAAAAGTGATTGTAACAATATTTACCTTTTTGATCTTTTTGATGTCTGGGTCTTCGTTCTCATGGTAGACGTGATAAGGCCGCATCCGCTCCTTGGTTTTGTTCAAAGCTACAATCTTTTAAGAAAAGAGATTTCAGTCCAGATTCAGAAATTATTGCCACGTAAAACAGCAGATGCATAACAAATCCCTTTCATTATTTATTAACAGAGATATTTATTAAAATAGGATTTCAGAGTATTGTGTAATTAACTAAATTAGCATGCCCCACTTTTGCTTCCAGCTGATTCCCTGAATATTTTTAGTGCAGAGTGTGCTCAAAGAATCGTTGGTGTGTTTATAGCAGATACCAATCAGACTTTCTCATCACTGAAAGCCTTCATTCAGAGAGGAGAGCAGGGGAAAAACATGGAGGACAGCTCGTTCTGGCTAACAAGAAACACATTCTGACTAACATTTGGACAGGAACAGCAACATTTTCAGCAATACTTAAGAAAAAAAACTCTTCACAGATTTATGCACTCCAGTCTGACATTTTTTAACCTGTTTGTTTCTACTTTCAACCCAATTAACAGTATCTGCTTCTGACATATGTGGTCGAGAACGAGTGATAAAACCAAACACATTTTCAGCTACACTTCATCTTTATTTTCCCATTTGCCAGAGTTATCATGCAAATTATAGCAAATTAGAGCCAGTCTGCCAAGTCCTGAGTGTAACACTGGCTAGTTTGTTTAAATATTCATAAATGCAGAGCAATACACACACACACACACACACACACACACACACACACACACACACACACACACACACACACACACAGTCTAACGCTGC